>JACBAD010001717.1:0-14109 GCA_014281905.1 Aspergillus hiratsukae | reverse complement strand
GGGTGGGTGGAGTGTGAAGGTTGTTGGTGTTGAGTGGTATTCCCCCTATCCCCTTTACTCTTTGATACTGGTGTAGGTGCGGGTTCAGTGGCTTATGAGTGATATGTAGGGCGTTGGAGAGCATCAAAGCAGAGAAGAGGCTTTCGGAGGCGCGTTTTGCGATGGATCTAGCGCCTGGTGGGCAGAGGAGTGTTTTGGGGATGTTTCGACGGGGATGATTTCAGGCCTTTCATGGTTGGGTTTGCTTGATTTGGGACGATGGTGCTAGGTTTGGTGTTTGGTTTGGTGCATATACCCGGCGTTCTGGTTCGACGACGAAACGAGTCTACGGTTGTTTTCAATTGGACAGCATTGGAGTGGTCATTCGCTGGTGGTGCATTTACATCTATTGGGGTGCGAGTTGTTCCGTGGTAAGTTTTGTTTGGAGTACCAGAGTATGGACACAGGCCCTTCTCAGTCTGTCTACCGGTAGCCTACGTATCCATTTGTGAACAAGCAAGGCAGTATGAACAAAAGACGAGGCATATGTCTATTCATCAGTCATGTCATTATCATATCATACATCATCATCGACTATACAAATCATCACTACACAAAAGCCCCCCGGTTCATCGAGGGAGGGTCGTCGCCGTGCCCGTGCCCCGATCCAGGACGCCGCCAGCCTTGTCCGTCCGGGGGACTCGTGGACCGCAGCTCAACTCGCATATGCGAGTCCTCACCGGCGATGAAGGGCGCCTCGTCTGGTAGCGGTGGGAGAGGATTCGCTCGGCGCTCGGGTTGAGACGAGGATTGCGAAGCGTCAAGGTCGGCGGTCACGGACCGGGTGGACGGTAATTGCCAGCCGCTTTGCATCTCGGTCGGTGAGGACTGAGCGGCGTAGCCGTAGTCGTAAGTGCCGCGGCCATAGACCAGGTCATCCGAGGTTGAGTCACTCGACGAGTCGACCCGTTCCAGCTTCTCATGCATATTCCAGTCCTCGTCAGCGGCGCGCGAATCCCCTTTCACCAGACCGAGTCGTTCCTCCTCGGTGGCTCCCTTCATGGCTTGTCTCTCGGCACCGGGGACCAGGTGGCTGCGACGCAGAATGCTGCGAGGCGAATGAGGCGGCGGCTTGGGTGGCTCAGTCTCACTCTTCGACCTGATTCGGTTGAAGACCGTGTTGAAAGAAAATTGCCGTTTGGCCGTGTGCGGCGGGGAGGGTTCACGCTCCGGTGCCTCGTCCGCCCACGCAATGGACCGCGATGTGTCAGTCTGTCCGGAGACTTCGCGCGTCCCCGCTCCATGATAGCTCGTGTCCGTGTTCTTGTTCCCATGGACGGGAGAAACGGTCAGATGGACCGGATCCGCGTGGCCGTCCTGGGGATTATACACTTGGTGCCATTGCCCCGGATGCATGATACTCGAGGCTCGCGATCGCAAATCATCCAAAAACGAACGGTCGCTCTGGCGAGTACTCGGCCTGCGCTCCGGATCGCTGTCATCCAACGGAGGATAAGTGCCTAACCGAGGATGAGGGCGAGGCCGCGCCATGGTCGGTCCCTCTCCCAGAACGGTCTTGCGTCGCCGCAGACCGTCCCATTCGATGATCTCGTTCTCCGCCGGGGGCTTGAGGTAATCTTCCTGCCTGTCTCGGATATACCGCCGCGCTTCCTCCTCCTCCATACGGCGGCGCGCGGTTGATATCTGTCGGACGATCGCCGCAGCACCACGGATCGAGTCTGCCTTGGGTTCCGTCTCGGGTTCTTCTTGCGCGGCCACCTCTCGAATCTGATCCAGATCGCCTTTGAAGATCGCCGCATCGGGCACATCTTTGGCCGACTTGGACAGCTGCAACAGAACGACCCCGGCACATATTTGCAAGAATCCAAGGATGACGGTGGCGATCTGCATGCCGGTGCCTTTGAAGCCTTGGAATAAAATAGCGGAGGAGACGATGGTCGCACTCGTAAAGAAGACGTAGTAGGTGGGGGTGACTAGCGCGGCATTGAAGAGGTTCAACGCTTTCTGCGCAGCGTCAGCATAGTCATAGTCAATTGAACAGGTGAAGGAAGACATACATTGAGGTAGATAATCTCCGTCAGCAAGGTGGCAATGACAAACACAAGCAACACATAGAGAAACCACTCCTTGAACTGCGATTTCCCATTGATCTGAGCCAGAATGGCCGCCCCCAGACCCTGCGTGGCCACCACGCTCAACCCACCGATCAAACTGCAGATACTGATGTAGACGAACATGGACTTCTTGCCATACTTTGGCCCCAGCCAGAAAGCGACGATGGCGCAGCCCACGATGATGACACCCGCATACGACAGGAACCCCGGCGCAATGACGTAATGTTTCATATCCTGGATATCGCTGACAGACGACTGCTCGGGGGCGTTGAGAGCAATCACAACCGACCCGATAATACACGAGAAACAGCCGACCTTGCCCACGAAACTCAGCCGCTCTTTCAGAAAAATCGCCGAGAGAATGGTGGTGATGACGACCGAGAGCGCCCCCAGCGGCGTGACGAGGATCGCATCGACAAACGCATACGCAACGAAATTGCAAATCTCCCCGACAATCATGAGGATCATCCCCGACCACCACCAGACGTTCTTGAGGTATCCGTACCCCTCGCCCGCTTCTTCATTGTACTTGACGTTCGCCTTGAGGAGACCCGTTTTCTTCAGCACGAACGATGTCCCGATGAAGACACCCGACGAGACGGCCAGCGCAATGCCGACGGCTTTGTATGCGGGGGGTCGCTCGCTGGTGGAACTCGAACTGCCGGACCGGACGGCGAGGGTCGTGGCATGCGCCACGAGGGAGTGGGAAATTTCCATGGAATATGGGTCGTTCAGGGCATAGCACTGCCAGCAGTGTATCGTTTGATAACGGACGGTTGAGGGTATATAAGTCGTCGAACAAGAACGAGCGTAGTCGTAGTCGTAGTCGTACAAGTCTGACGTTAGGCCATCAATCAAAGCAACTTGCTGAATCTAAACCACCGAAGATGAAATCAGCACGACACCAGCGAAACCGACAGTTATCAAGCGCTTCGAGGGTCGATGCCCAGCACCAGGCGGCAAATTAGCCTAGCAAAAGTGGAGGATCGGTGATTCGGTGGTGGCTGAGTGCCGCGTGGTTTCAGGAATGTGGACGGCCGATAAGGATTAAGTTAAGGCCACGAGGACGACAGATCAAATGCAAGGGAGAGATCAATATCAAAGTCTTAAAAGAAAAGATCAAGAGACAAGAAAGAACAGATAATGAATCATGATGAAAAGGAGTCCAATTCGTAGAGTCTTGATGGATGAGGTGAGTCGGACAAAAGAAAAGAGGCTGGGCCAGTGATTACTCTGAGGTACAGTTGCATCTCGACCCACGGCGCTCTCCGCTGTCTCACTGTCTGGACTCTGGAAAATCTGGTACGGCTGATTAGAATCGTCCAATTCCTATCTAATATTAACCTAAGGATTAGATTATGAGCCATGGTTGTTCTGATATCCTTGTCTCTGATACCATGGGTCTACGGAGTAGTGTGATAAAAATATATGGGGAGATGGATTCCACTATCGCTTCAAGACTTCAAGTATACCTTACTTATCGCAAAACGAAGATGAATCTAAGATTCAAAACATGAACTACTTGTCTTCTCAGGGTATCCACCAGTAGTAAATAATCATAACCATGGGCCCATGCGATGACCCCAAAAATAAACAAGAACTGCGTAACGCCTCGCCACAAGCCAAGGACCTATACATGAAGTGACCTCATCGCACATGATAACTGGGTTTCCGCTGCTTGTTTACCGCGGGAGGAGGCTCGTCGACGGGATAAGGCGGGCGGACCTTCCCCGTAGACCCATTTCGGCCATGAACGACCAAGGGCATCGGCATCAGCGTCTCGTTCGCATTATCAGGATACGGAATCGGGGTCTTTGGCGGCACTGGAGGTGGTACGGTAGCCTCATGCACCTGGTCCATGCTCAGCCGAGGCGACGCCATTTGTTGCTGCGAGCCGGGCCGACTGGAGTCGCTTTGCGTGTAGCTGAAGCTACCGCTGGAGACCCGGCCTGACGAAGGATAGACGCCATCCTGTGGTGTCGGATGTGGTGGCAGCGTGTCGTCAGCCGGAGGGGACGGAACCCGCAAGCCGCTCGACGGAGGCTGATGTGTCATGATCGGTGCAAAGTCGCCAGGTAGCTCGGCGGGCAATTCCACCGCGATGGGGTTGGACGGCGGCGGAACGGAATACATAGGTGCTTGCGAAGTGTAGCTCTGAGTGAATGCCGAATCTTCGGGCTCTGTGGACGCATCATATCCAGCGGCCGCATGCGCAGCCAGTCGCCGGTGCATGCGCTCGATCTTTGCAAACTTGACCCCGGCGTCCATGATGCTCTTTTTGACCTCTGGCTTGGACAGGTAGCGTCGCGTACTGGTGCTGATGTCGGCCAGGCGGTTCCACTCGTTCATGCCAAACTCACCCACGCCAACCTCGACGTTCAGCCGGTAGTAGTTGTCCTTGTTCACTCCCCGCTTGGCCAGGTGAGTGCGAAGCATCTCCCGATGGATCTCCTCGCAACCCTCGATCTTGGCGATCAGTCGTCGGCGCGCCTCGGCAAAAGTGCCGAGAGCATCCCCAAAGAAATCTTCCCACCACTCATGCTGCCGATTGTTCGTGCCCGGCGGACGCTTGCCGGTGCCCACGCTGACAAACACGCCGATGTCCCGCCCGGGCCACTCGTTGACAGCCGCTTCATCCAGGATCTGCGGCGCCGGATTATATGTACCTGCGCCCTCATCGATAAAGAGATGTTGTCCGATTTGAATTGGCTTAAAAGCCAGCCCAGTCGCCGAAGTGGCGCGGCCGGCTTGCCAGATGGTGCAGTTGAATTCGGGAGGAGGCTCTTTGCGCGAGTCGTACGATCGCAGCAGCACCGCCGATCCGCCGCGGGGGGTGCCTTTGTATAACGCCGTGACGGCACTTCATCAGTTAGTCGATTATCATCGTACAGATGGATTTTCCAACTTACGTCTTTGTCCGATTTTCCCGATTATCGTAGAGTAGAGCATCCGGGTTCCCCCACCGTAGCCCGTTGATGATAGCGGAATGTCGCTGACTGATCGGCGTCGAGGGATGCGAAGCGCCCGACGTGCTGAAACTGCCTCGACTCACGGAGCGCTGCGGAATGGCGGCAGGGCTGTAGGGCGCGCTGGCGACGGACATGCGCGAGCTGGCATTGGGCAGATCATTCCCCTCGGCCTCGAAGACGGTATGTTCGCGCACACATTCCCGGATCGCCTCCTCCAATTTGGACGCCTTGAACAAGGTCGAGCGGTAGGGGATGCCGGCGATGGTCTTGTCGGTCTCGAAGACGCGGCGGGTCATGCGCACGTAGACTTCCTTGCAGGTTTCGAGGTCGAGACGCAGCCGGCCCAGCATGAGGGCGATCAGGCCGCCCGTGCCGGTACCGGCGATGAGGTCGAAGTGGTCGCATGGTTTGGGGATCTGGTCTCGGCGCGGGGGTTTGCCTTCACATTCGACGTAGATGCGGTACATGAGTTCCTGGAGAATGATGAGCATCGAGTATCCTCGAACGCCTCCTCCGTCTGTTCGGTCAGTCGACGTCTTTGAACGACATTTTTGATGGTGTGCATACCTAACGACAGAACCCTCAACGGAGGGCCCTTGGTCGTGTCTTTGCGACGTAACGTCATAGTCTCCATGACCGGGTTTGACGCCGAGACGCACTCGTATCTCCTAAGAGATAATCACTCAATATCGAATTTGTGATCCTTGATGGTTATCGACGCAATCGACGCAGAATAAAATAAAAATAGAATTCGAGGTGGGGATGACAGGCGCAGGTGGGATGGCGGGCGCCTGATCGAGAGGCAACGCAACGAATGGAACGGCAAGGTGCCTGAGAATCGCAGATGGAAATTCGATGCAGATGTAGTCAATAGGCAGCAATATTATGGCTATCTCTCAAGTATCAAGTGAAAGATATATTGCTGGAAGAGTGATAGACTATGTGAAATAGATGAATAGAAGAATACGGAGTAATGATGATTCCCAATCTCAGCTGCTGAAGAAACATGGAGAAGCCCAACAAGCCAGCTGACTGAGTTTCAGCCAGTCAGAATGTTCTCGGTCGGGAAATCTCCTCAATTTGTCATTATTCTATCTTCTAATTGATTGAATCATACCTCTCCAGACTACCTCTCAGTGTGTCCTGTTTAGACTATTCCCAGTTGTGTGCGAATGGCATCACATAATCTGATCAGGTGTGGCGGTGCACTGCGTCATTGAGGCTGTGCAATACGTAATAGAAGTATCCATATCCATTGAGGTACCTCTCATAATCAATTCCATATAGAGGAGCATGTACCCCTCTAGCTCTTTTACACAAGAGAGGTATAGGGCGACAAACAAAATCCAATTAGTCAAATAGTGAACTGCTGTATCTCAACAATCGCCACTACAGGGTAGCATCCACTAGAGACACAGACACCCCGCGGAATATACCGTAAACAATTGGCGCACGGATACAACCTCACCTCCTAGTCCTACCTAAGAGATAGACAATCTTGGATAGACCACCTACAAACTCGCCTTCCCAACCATCACATCCCTCACCAACTTCAACGCCTCCTCCGCAAACGCAAGCATGTTCCTCTCCCGATCAGTCCCGCACCCCGTGTCCACCTCGCGCGTAACCGTCCCCTGCGGAGTGGCCACCGCCAGCGCGACGTACCCTCTACCTCCCATCCATTAGCATCTGTCTTTATCTCAAGGGAATTGATATTGCGAAGGCAAGAAGAGGAAGACAGAACTCACGGCGTCCGATTCCGCGTCTTCCCCCCCGTAGGCCCCGCCGTCCCGCTCTCGGCAAGCGTATACGTCGACGACAGGGTATGCCGGATATGCTCGGCGAGACCTTTCACGATATCAGGCGTGGGACCTTGGTAGTTGTCGATGTGCGACTGGGTCCAGCCTGCGAAGGCGATGCGGGATTCTAGGGTGTAGAGCTTCGCTCATCAGCTGTAGCTAATCCTACAAAGAGGGGAAGTGAAGGTGGGAAGGGAAGGTACCGTCACTCCACCCTTGTAGATTGAGGATGCGCCCGTGACGGAAAGTAGACATGCGGAGATGATGCCTCCGGCTGCCTGTATCAAACCATTATCAGTATCAGATCAGATAATGAATGGGATTGTATCAGATATTGTCTTGTTTTGTACTTGAGACATGATGAAAGGAAGAGGAGGGGGCAGACTGTCTCGGCCACGGAGATGGTTTCCCTCCGGGATTTGAGGAGATCGGTCACCTCTTTGATTAGAGGGCGGAGGGAGGCAGGGGGAAATTCGTGTGTCATTTTGCTGAAAGAGAATGAGATTGTAGGTGAGACGGGATGAAAGAGGGCCTTTGTTGAGGATGGATTGTCTCTGCAGAGGTCTCGCATGTTGAGGCTGATGACGAGGTACATGGTCTTGGCGGAGTTGGATGGCATCAACATTGTACATATATAAATGTATAACAAGGTGATAGAAGCCGTAGCTGCTTTATTCTCATCAATTGTACAGAGGTATCTCTAGATATCTGCTACCGTCGAGATGCAACCGCAACACCCGCGCTGTCTCATGCCCAACACCCCCCAAACCCAAAGCCAGGAATCGCTGTACCATCGAGAACCAGACCCGGAACTCCAAGCGAGCGGCTTCCACCTCATCTACAGATCTGCAACGCCCGCTGTAACCCCCGTGGAATCATGCATCCCCTTCCGGCCCGCCGCGAACCGGCTAGTCGATAGTCTGTACGAAGCCGCCAACTTCTTCGCGAAGATCCTCAGCAGCTTCGGAGAAGAAACCACGGCTATCCGATCGTATGCTTCGCCAGCTGTGCTGAACGAGCTCTGGAAATGCAAGCTCAATGCGTCGGACGAAATCGATGTCATCCCTCTTCTGAAGCAGGAGAGGTCGCGCTGGGCGCTTCCTCAGAAGTACATCTCCGGCTGGCGGAAGAAGCGAAAGGGCAAGGGTAAGGGCAAGGAGCAAGCGCAGAGTGCGAACTCGAACCAGAAGAACGCATCTCGCACACGGCTGGACCGTGCAGTGCGTGTTGGATATCGGGATTATGCCAGGCGGGTGAAGCATGATCTGTGGCATGTCCACTATGCGCGCTGGCCGTCGCAGGAGGACGGGGAGAGCAGCACCGGCAGTGGCTGTACCGGGTTGGGTGGGGATCTGAATCGATTGGAGCACTTGCACAGAAGATTCGAGGCGCTGTATGACGGATTGGACAAGCTCTGTGGCCAGATGCATCATATTCAGTCGTGTCAGAAGTTTATCGATCAGGCCCAGCTGCTCCTGATCTGTATGAGTGATATCGAAGACTGGTGGGAGCCGAAGGACAAGGGTAGAGGTCTGTTTGCGAAGAAACTTACCGGTCGAAGGATCTAATGCAACCATACCGAGTATCACCTTGAGCAGGACTCAACTTTTGAACTCGTCCTGCGAACCTGCGTTTGGCCTACATCCAGCGGTGCCTAGTTGTCTAGCCTCGCGTCGAAGCCTTTTATGTTTGGAGATCATGGCATTGAAAGGATGTAGATTCTTATGAAACATCATGACCATCAGACGGACAGTTCAACGAAACTTGTTCAGTTCGCCAATCCCGGCCAATCTAGAGATAACATGTCAGCTTTGAACGCGGAATCAACTTGACGGAGATGAACTACCGTAAACCGTCCTCTCCTTCATCGTCCTCAGTACGTCCACCTCATCCCCCACTCGAACTATCACCTTGTCGGACCCCGGATCCAAGAAGACATATCGCCCAAAGACAGGACTATACTTGGCCCCCTTGTCCACCCTACGATCCTTCATCAACTTCTTCAGCGCACTCCCTGTCTCCCCCGTCCCCATCTTCCCAGTAGCATAGTCAACATTGATACTCTGACACCGTACACAATTCGCCGTGAGCAGCAACCTCGCCGCCTGTCCAACCCTCAACTCAGCCCAAAAATCCTCTTCGAACGGCGTCGCCGCCCCCGAAACAACAATATTCGGCCGAAACTTGGTCATATCCATGCGCTCGTCCCCCGCGAAGCGCGCAGAGAGCTCATCCAGCGACGTCTCAGACGTAAGCATGTACGGGGCCGTATCCGCAAACGTAATCGCCTCCTCGCCCTTTTTATCCATCCGCAATAATACCCAGGAAAGCAACGCCGCGACAACCGTCGCAGCAACACCCGGCCAATGCCTCAGCAGCTCTTCCCTCGGCCCCGAAGCCCAATCCCAAACCGAAACACGCACACCATTCAGCACGAGCGTCAACACCGCCAGCCCAACCAGCGAGCGTGTCGAGACCACCGCCTTGTCAACCTGAGCCGCGTGAGCGGGACTCTTCCCCGGCGCAAAACTCCCCAGCACCCGCCGGGAATGCGGGCCCAGGTAGGCCAGCACAACTTCGTACCCGAACCGCTCGCTGAACCACTCATTGTACGGGTTGCCCATATCGTACCCAGTCGTCGGGCTCTGGTGCATCTCGATGCTTACTTTCTGTAGGCCGCGGATATCCGGCTGTAAGGGTATCTCTATCTGTAGCGTTTTCGTGGCGTTGTCCTTATCCTCTGGTGGATGGTACGACACGGTAACTCGGCCTTTTTCATCGTTCTCTTCATCTGGATAGGTGATGTCCGTCGTAAAAAGGGCCATTTCGGGGAAATGGGGGACGTGCATGTTCTTGAGCGTGGAGGCGCCGTTCTCGCCGGGGATGACCTTGAGAAGCATGAAGCGCCGGTCATATTGGAATCCTGTCCGGGTGAGGGTTGCTTGGGATAGAGAGACACCGCGGAGGGATTTGATGGGGTATGTGTAGAGCTAGGTTGGGATATGAGTTTGCTTCGTTGGAAAGGGGTGGAGTAGCTACCTGGCTGATGTGCATGGCTGCCTGCAGATTGTTAATTCTGTTGTTTGAGAAAGTAGGGTCAGTTTTGCAATGCTATTTTCTATCTCTGAGAAGTTGGAAAACGGTATGACGGTGGAAAGATGACAGCGGTTGAGATACAAATAAACAGCCTCATCCCGCATTCTCCAACTTAATGCGGAGAAGTTATGCTGGCCTATCGGATGCGGGGATGAGGAATGTTGTTGATAGGGCGCAGTCAGACACATTCCACCTTATTCAGTAGATAATCACACCACCAGTACAGGAACATTATATAGACAAGAAACGGATTTTGGTCACAGACTGAGTTTTGTTGAACATAACTGAGTTGTTGAAATGTATATACATACATGCGCCATAGAGCAGATATCTTGATCATGTTGAACCAACCCGCCAAAAAAGCCAAGCACATCATCTCATTAAGTAGCAGATACTTTTACTCGTCCCAAGGAAGGCTAAAGGTGCCCACCCAGTCTTCCACCTCCTTTCTCAACAGCACAATCTCGGAGATCTCCTCGCCCTCACCAACGTAGTCGAGGAAGGCCTTGACTGTGTTGGGGTTCTTGACTCCCTTGGCCGCAGCACTCTCCTTGGCAGCCTTGTCCAGTTTCTGGGTGATGATCACGGCCCGGTCCACAATGTCGGCGACACGACGGAAGTCCTCGGGCTGGAAGCCACGAGTGGTCATGGCAGGGGTTCCCAGACGCAGGCCGCCGGGCTTCAGGGCGGACTGGTCTCCAGGGACGGTGTTCTTGTTGCTGGCAACGCCACAGAGCTCGAGGACACGCTCAACGCGGGCACCGTCGACTCCGCGATTCTTCAGGTCGACCAGGACCAGGTGGTTGTCAGTGCCGCCCGACACAACGTTATAGCCGAGACCGCCATTGTTGATCGGGCCACCCAATCTGTCCGACAGCGCCTTGGCATTGGCCAAAACAGTCTCCTGGTAGGCCTTGAATTCAGGCGTTTGAGCCTGCTTCAAGGCAACGGACAGAGCAGTGATGGTGTGGTTGTGAGGACCACCCTGGTGACCAGGGAAGACGGACGCGTTGATGGGGTTCTCCAGATCGTACATCTCCTTGTTGCCCTTCTTGTCCGTCCGGCGGACGCCCTTGCGGTAGAAGATCATGGCCCCACGGGGACCGCGCAGGGACTTGTGCGTTGTGGTTGTGACAATGTCTGAGTGAGGGAATGGCGACGGCAGCACACCGGCGGCAACTAAGCCGGAGATGTGGGCCATATCGCTCAAAAGGTATGCACCAGCGGCGTCAGCGATCTGGCGCATGCGGGGGTAATCGATAAGCCGGCTGTAGGCCGAAGTGCCGGCGATGATGAGCTTGGGTCGGTAGAGAAGAGCCAACTTCTCCGCCCCGTCGTAGTCAATGAGGCCGGTGGATTCGTCCAGGCGGTAAGGCAGGGTCTCGAAGTATTTGGAGATGAAAGAAATCTTCTTGGTGGGGGTTTGGTAACCGTGCGACAGATGGCCACCATGGGGCAGATCCAGGCCCATCAGACGGTCGTGTGTGTTGAGGACGGCGGAGATGGCATAAAGGTTAGCGGGAGATCCAGAGAGAGCTGTAGAGTTAGTCAGTGCGTCCCCCGGTGCTTTGGTACAAAACTCACGTTGTACGTTGACACCCCATTCCTCGGGGCTGAGTCTAAAGGTCTCGAGGGCACGCTGCTGGCACAGCCTCTCGGACTCGTCGATGAACTCGTTTCCTCCGTAGTATCTCGCACCAGGGTATCCTTCAGAATATTTGTCTGGGCCAGTTAGCTTCCCCTTGTGGAACGACAGCAGCGGACTGACTTTGCATCACACTTCCCAGCGCATCGAGAACGGCTTGTGACGTAAAGTTCTCGGAGGGGATGAGGTTGATGAAATGCTTTTGGCGTTTTTTCTCCTGGAATAGTGTGAGTGATATTCTTCAATTGACGCCGGCAAGGTCGGTGCACCTTTTGCAGAATGTTGTAGACAGTGGGATCTTCCTCCTCGAGGGATGCGGAGAGCAACTGCACGTATGACATCAGCACATTGTCCTAGGTACCCAGGGATGACTCAGTAGGTAGAACGCACATGTTGCTGGCCCTCGCGGCTGGATGAGGATACACTCCGCCATTGCACATTCCTGAATGCAGCACTGGGAGTCTGAAGCTGGAAGCGGCGGGCGGTGGTGATAGCAGTGATAGCTCTGGGAGAGCTTCCAGATCGCGGGATGAGGCGCGAGGCCTGTCGTCCGCAACGACTCAGAGACATTGTTGGCAGAAATTCAGCTATCGTCAGTCTGAATTGTAGACAAAAGTGTCAACGAAAGAAAAAGAAAGAAAACGGGTCATATAACAATGGCACACCGATGGTTATCTCTTGAACCATCGGACAACGCTGGTTCTTGATACGGACGACTCCGTTGCCCGCGGAAAGCTGTCAGCCGCTAATCCTTTCTGGGACGAAGCACGCCGATTGGCTGACAGCGCGGAAGAGGATGTTCCACTCCGAGCTCGCTTACTGTTCCACTTTTTATCTCCGCCTGCATCCCCTCGCACTTCTTCTTTTCCCTTTTCTTCATCACACAACTAAATCCAAGATGAAGAGATGGCGTTTACGGCTTTTTCAGTTCTCGTGGAAGAGACGGCCTCGGCTGGCTTTTCCCGGGCGATGCTGATATGTCCCGCGCCCACTCACCATCCATGAGGGGCAATGAACCGTCTGATTGGATCTGTGTGCAGTCCTGGATGAATGGGATGAATGGCAGGATGAGGTGTTATCGAGGCTACGTGTACGACAATATCGAGATAGAATGAACAGATCCATCGTCTTCATCCAGCATGTCTGTAGATCGTGAAAGGCTATGTGTCGTATAACCAATGTAGAACAAGACGAGTCCTGTGCGAGGGTGAGACTTCCGTCTAGTGAAACTCTGCGAGATGCAACACGAAAATATGAGGCAGGAAGAAGGAGTTGTCCTACGTGGCTCTGTAAGGGTCAAGTGCTTTAACTTCAATAACCTGTGGTTAAAATTGGAATAATGCAAGCTCTGATTTCTCAAGATCCGACTCGACCGGTACTTGGAGTGTTAAGAATAGGCGAAGAAAGGAGTCCACAACTTTTCTGGGAAATGATCTCAGGGCGGGAGAGGACAGTGCAGAGTCTGGATCAGGAACCGTGATCGACGAGATACACTGCAGTATGCCATTATTATCTACGAGCACAGAATATGCTCTCTCTCTCAAGACTCAAAGTCAAGGATGGAGAGTCTCGACTCTTCTGAACCCCGGAGATGCGCATGAACAGGCCCAACTCGGGCACCATCTTCCATCGAGGGATATTTGATGAGTTCAGGGGAAAAACGTGGAGATCCTATTGCATAGACAACAGTGCGTGTATATACAGTTTCCCTTAATATTCCTCTCAGACTATCCCTGGCAATCTTCCCTAGAACTCTAGAAATAATAAATGCACGCACCGACAAGGAACTAGTCGCAGAGACTAACATTAACTAGTCGACCGCGTTAACTCTGTCTGTACTAGACTGCACAAGTGGCTTCGTCTCCTGCACTCCTTATTCGAGTAATTTTAGATGGTTAATCTCCTGAGTCTGCCTAGATCCTGGCCTGAGTGTCTAGGTCAATTCTAGGTGGAATACTTCAGGCCCCGTCCCTCCCTGATCCTTTCGTTTCTTTCTCTTCTCTTCCACCGCTACACTCACTCTCTTTACCAACAACCCCGGTGTTATACCGAGTACATTCTTTTACAAACACTTGGATTCAATCCAGTCGCTCTTTTCTATCAACCTAATCAAATCAATTCAATAAAATCAATCATCAAAATGCGTTTCTTCGCTCCTCTTCTGGCTATCCTCGCCGTGGGCGCCATCGCTGCCGACTCCGCTGCGGATGAGGAATACAGCACCGTCATCGTCACCGAGACTACCACCTACTGCCCCAAGGCCACTTCCAGTGCTGTACGTTTTCAACCTCCCATACATGCCAAAGAAGATGCTAATATGCACAGGTCCCCTCCATCACCGTCTCCAACGGCGTGACCTACTCCATCTCCCGGCCCCTGATCACCTCTACCATCACCAAGTGCAACAAGTGGTATGCCAATCCCTCTCAATCCTACTATCCAGTGGTGAGAATGAAGACTGACTAACTGAATAGCCCCTCCTCCAC
>JACBAD010001718.1:0-14143 GCA_014281905.1 Aspergillus hiratsukae | reverse complement strand
TCTCGCAGCCGTCGCCTTTGGCTCCGCCCAACGGCACATCCTGCATCGTTATCGAGATACCACCGGGCTCAGCGGTCCCGATGCACCGAACCACAACTCTCGACTATGCTGTTATAATAGACGGCAGTACAGAACTAGTCCTTGATTCCGGCGAGAAAAAAGTACTGAAAAAGGGTGATGTAGTTGTTCAGCGAGGTACCGCTCATTCCTGGCGGAATGTGACTGACAAGAGTGACAATTCTGGTGTTTTGCGTATCTTCTTTGTGTTTCTGCCCATTGAAAAGGTGCAAGTGGAAAGCGGACTCATTGATATGGACTTGACTCTGTCTCTGAAAGAGACTTGAATCATGTAGCAGGGGTGTATCTTGCTGCCAATTATTCTGTCTCCGACTTTTGAAGTCTTTACACGAGCTTTTTCAAGGCCTACTGGCAGTAGTCACTCATTCTAACCACACTGTATTTTATAAGGTTCTCAATGTTCGTACTTCCACCACTCTTTATAGTCAATACACAATTATTATGCCAGTGTACGTCTTAAAGGGTACCAATTCATCTGAATTGCGAATTGCGAATTGCGCTGGTCCCAGAAGATACATTGCTTGTGCCAGGAATTGGAAAGAGTACTTCAAGGAATGCGGTAGAGGATTGGTCACTGGTCCAGGAGCCATATTTCCATATTGCCTCAGCTATAGGCAATGCAATTCTTTTCCCTTAGTATATTGGCATAATAGCAAGAGTCATATAACGTTGAGCTTTCACACCGAGCTCAATGGCATTTTATGAGAAACAGAAGAGCGAGGTTTTGTTGGCCGCTCCCTCAGTCAAGGAGGACTGTTTAAACAATCTTGATTTTATTGCAATTGACTTGAATAGAAATATTTCACAGCTGTGTGGTTTGAGTGTCCAGTTTTTAATGATGTTTCAGATGTGTAAAACCCATGTGAGACATCCCAACTTGCTAGTACAACTTTTCTCTATGAAGTAATGCTCAGAGCACTGTTAACGGGGGTGCTCCTGGCGATGGAGGAGGGGAAAATTTTGTCTGGATAAAAACCTTCTGCATACCCGGGTCACGCCTATCAAATAAATCATAGACTTTCTCCATGTCCTCGAGCTTGAACCGGTGGGTGACCATATCCAGTGGGCGGATCTTGTCCTCTTGAATAAGCCTCAACAGCTCTTTCCAGTATTTCTGTATAGGAGCTTGTCCGTTGCCATGAAGCTTGATTCCAGTCTCCATTAAGGCACCAATGTTGAAGTGATTACACTGCATCGCAACGTCAGCGGAATTGTTCGCCATGGGAAAGGTACCACATACATAACCAGCATATACACCCGTGATACCACAGTGTCCAAACCCACGGACAGACATGAGCATCTCATTGACCAGTTCAGATGTATCTGTTTCCATGCCGAGTAATCTCTGGAAGTAATGGGCCCATCCTTTTTCATACTCACCAGCAGCACACTCAATTGCCACATCAGGTCCGCGGCCATCGCACATTTTCTTTAGTGTCGAGGGAACAGATTCACCCTTTGGGAGGTTTGTAAAGTCGACTGTCTCCAGCTTGGGTAGAATCTTCTTGATGAAGTCCAGTCGCCATTTTCCCTGGCCGCCGTCAATGAGAATAACTCTCTTAGCACCATGGAAGAAGCTGAATTCAGCTGCCATCTGTCCAACTGGGCCAGCTCCCCAGATTGCCACAGTGTCACCCTCCTTAACACCAGTGTCGACAACAGCATTCCAAGATGTTCCTATTACATCGGAAAGATAGAGTCCTTTTTCATCAGGAACGTCATCAGGCAGGTGAAGAAGGTTCACGTCACCATAAGGGACGCGAACATATTCCGACTGCCCACCAGCAAAGCCCCCAGTGAAGTGGGAGTATCCAAAGAAGCCTGAGACCGAGTTTAGTATAACAACCTTACCAAGGTCACCATGGTTGTTTAGGAAACTCACCGGATGTTCGTTTCCCATACAGCTTAGTAGCACTCTCGCCTGTATTCGTACGCTCACACATTGTGCGCAACCCCTGCTTGCAGTAATAACACTGCCCACAGGCAATTTGGAACGATGCCACAACGCGATCGCCCACTTTAACATTCTGAACTCCCGGGCCCACACTAACGACAATACCACAGAACTCGTGGCCGAGGATATCACCTTTCTGCAGCTCTGGGATGGCCCCTGCATGTCGAAAACGGATAGCATGTCAGCAGATCCAGTGACACTTCATTATCTCATACTGACTCACGACATACCGTGGTAAAGGTGTAGGTCACTCCCACAAATAGTGCTGCCCGTGACCTTAACTATGGCATCACCTGGATCAATGATCTTCGGGGTGGCCGTCTCCACTATAACGCATCATTTAAGCACGAGGCTCAAATTATTTGAGATGCTTGAAATGAAATGAAGACCACTGACCAACTTTAACTGTACGATTCCCTTGCCATGTCAAGGCTTTCATTGTATGGCTTGGGTCGCCATATTTCTCCCCGTAATTGCTGACGTGTGCGGTGATCGTGGTGGACATTGTGTATTCCACTGAGAACTTCTGATTGAGTCGATTTCCTGCTCCCTTGTTTTGATAGTTAGGTCTAGATCAGCTGAACTCTTTCTGAAAATTGCAATGAGGGGACCTTCGTAGTTATCTTGTCTTAAGTGTCCCTGACATTATGCCTACATCACTAGGTTTATATCTCAGCCAAATATGAGTTTGGTTTAACGTATTTCACCTTGATGTCATGCGAGTCATTAACCATTCGAAGATGTACCCGGGTGCATCGCCTCAATTTGGTTCTAGACTGGTTACAACCCATTGAATAATTATTTGATCATGAGGAGTTCTGTTGAACACATTATTACACTCTTATTGTCCTACGCCGGGAATGCTTGCCGAGCCGCCTTCTTCCTTATTAGATATTCCAAACAGTGGAATCAGGATAGCGACAGCATTATCTTTGTAGTAGGATTATTTACTTTGCTTGGTAGGCCTGATCCCAGCTACTTTAAACACCTATGAAGTTACAGCTATCCTACTCAGACAATTTACTTAAGAGCCTAGACCACCGGCAATCTCTATTTGCAGCAAAGCCGTCATTATGACAAATCTTACCCATCAAAACTTGTCACACCCAAGATCTCCCGCCATTATGTTTGATTGCATATTTAGATGATCATACTTTGATAAAGGCTGAGTCGAATTCCGATCTGGCTAGAATTGAGCCTCTTCGGCTTTGTGCCTTTTGAGACAGCAAAGAGAGACAATTAGAGGATATCAACAATGTCTAAAGAAGGGAACTGGATATTCTATATGATAGCCGTAGATATATATATGTGTATATGTCTCTGTACTACTCCATACTCTCATCTTAACCTCAGCGGCGCACCCTCCAACCCTAATTAAGCTTATTTTAGCTTCATTTTTAATAGTTAATATGTAGTGCGGATCAGCGGTCAGCCAAACCCAACCCAACCCACTACTAGTCTAGTCACCCTTTCTACAGCTTGTCAGCCGCCATGGTATCCAACAACCGGCCATGAGCAAACCACACTTCCATTGACCGGGGCACTCCCTTAATATAAGCTGTGAGCATGCGATACGGCGCTTGCAGGTTCACGGTGGCGTCGACGTATTGAACGATGTCCTGGCAACGTAGGTCCAGGTTGAGAAGTACCAGTCGACCAGCAGGGCGGTCATCTTGGACCAATGGTCCAGCCGAGCATGTCATCGTTCCATGCAGCATTCCTCCATGCGGAGACAATGGTAGACGCGCGCATACTGTGTACTCCTGTGGCCGTTCCGCTGCATAAGATCCCCAGCTGCCCTCGGAAACACAGACCAATGTCCACAGCCGGACAAACAGGCAGAGCGCGGGGAATTGCTCGTCGAAATGAGAGATGCGGCAATTGGTAACGACAAACCAGATCTATGGTAACCAGTTCTTTCGGGCCTTTAAATGCGTTCCAGAGCGAATGTAACTCTGGAAATAGTCATAACATAAAAATACTGGGACAGAAATATTTATACAGAGCTAAAAATGATATATCAAATAGTAGTAAATGTTATATAAAGTTATAGCTTAGTGACCATCAAAGAGGCTCCATTACTCTAAGGATTTCTTGTTCAACCTCCTTTCTGCCACTTTCTGTCTCTAGAAGAGTTGACCTTGGGCTTCTAGTAAGCAGTGGTCGTTCGTGAAGCGCACTCAAGCCCCTGTCTGTGACACGCGAATAGGATAGATGGAAGGTAGAAGACTATGTATCTGTGAAGGCACAACTGTCCATGAGGTGACGCAGAGAATTCGTCTATAATTCAGAGTCAGAGAGAACATTATAGGAGAACAAGGGCGATTGACAGTTTGTTTCTTCGCTCAGCATCTACAGGAGTTTTCCTTATTGGGTAGCTTTGCGATTTCAAAATGCTCGACGAAAAGAAAAGAAGGAAAAACCTTCATGGCATGGGGAGCAGATCTCTGATCCACTCTGGGAAAAGTAAGTCAAGATTGTACTTTGGGCCTATGGGCCTGTTTGCAATAGTAATATCCTCACCACTGTATGGAATTGAGAAACTCGATTTTGTCCAGGGCACGAAGCCACTTTTGCCGCTTTTCAGTCATGTTTGCCTCGCCGACAAATTTATTAACGTCTCTGTATACAACATCGCCCGCCATCACGAGGTGGAGACTTGGTACATGCAAAATCGTCGTGTCATATGTACCAGTGTGGCCCACCTCAATAAATTGATCTCCGGGAAATAATCACAGCTAGAGATTATCAAACGTCTCCGGCGCCAGTTGAGTCTGGGCGTGAGCAACCGCAGCCGGGGTGGCAATTACACGAGCTTCAGGAAAACGGTTTCGGAGAAGGGGGAGGCCGAACCAATGATCTCCATGACCATGAGTAACAAATACAAATCTAAGCGACTTCTCTGGGGCGGATTGATCAAACCATTTGATCGGCTCTTCTGTCTGTTGAATGAGATAAGTTGGCATCAGAGTCTCCGTGAATAAGAGTACACGAAATAGTGGAGAAGGCGCTTTCTTCGCCATTCTCTTAACAGTGATAGGAAGACGAGAGGAAACCCAGACGTCTGTCCGAAGTATCGATGCCACTTGGATACGTTTGATCGCAGAAAGTGATTGGGAGCCGTATAGTGATTGACGGCATAGAGAAGGCTCTCTAATAGTCACAGTCTGGCATCTAAGCTGGAGTCAATGGACAACATAATCAACACTGAGGTTATAGATCCTCGGTGAGTTTCTGAAAATGAAGCCTCGAAGTGACTCATTAGTGATTGGTTGGACTTTTACTGAAGAATAACCATGGAGTAATCATCTGCTCTTGACTTGAAGCTTATATCTGCAGGTGAGGCCCATGATCACTAATAGTAATCTCGGTTCTCGGTCCATGCTCAGGGCTTCAATGGCCGGCTAATACCTATTTGAACCTACCGATGGCGCCCTGCTTCGTCCGAACATCCAAAACCCGTATTCATATCCACACTCACACAATCCATTAAGCAACCGAATGCCTCGTTGACCTTTGAACTGTCGCCAGACACGCTGTCGTCGGTGGAGAATGACACCCTTGCACGGCAAATTACCGTACTTACGTTGAGCTGGGGATTCCTGCGTCCCTAGTCAATATCTTCCTCCACGAGAATCGAGCCGGATGCTTCTACAGCGGAGGCAGGGCGCCCCCGGGCTGGCTTCTTCGTCATCGACCACGCCGCTCTCTCCTTTCCAGCGCACGAGGCACGCCTAGCCTTCATAGCTAGGATCAATAAATTGCGGAACCGATTCTCGGTCTTAAAGGGATCAAATGGGAATACAACATCTAGGAGCATCATGCGGACACCTGGAGAGTCAACGGGATAATTCCTCCTGTTGATCGGGGCGGAATCTGGCAAGAATGGATTGATAAGGATGTGGGTGTTCCTTACGGACAGTATCTTAAGGGCGACGACGTGGATGGGAGCAACCTCAATGTATAGGGTTCATGTTAAGTTCATCGAATGGTAAAATGGGCTGAACCGTGTCGGCTTAACAGATAGTGGGAATTTCCTGAGTTCTAATGCTTCTCATGTCTGAGTAGCTTCATAATCCTCATAGTTCCTCATATATGAATGTCATTAACAAGCTAGCTTCACTCAGCCTTTCATTAAGAAAGCTGTATAGAGTGACATACTACGTACTGGGATCAGCCTCTTTATTCAATGCCCCATCTTAGCACCAATTGCCGTTTGAGCTCGTCCAGCCTGATCCAATGATCCTCCACAAACACCATATCCTTCTGCCCTTTACCACGCTGTCTAAGGCTCTCTGGTAGGGGAGGAAGCAGAATCCAGTCATGTTTTTGACTGCAGATGTTGACTGCAAGACTTCCGCTCCTCCGCAGTGGCAAACACGTCGCACAGAGTATAACGTTATGACAATATCGGCAAATCGAGATATTGCTGATCTCGGCTGACCTATGACATCCCCTGCAAATCATCGATCGTTCGGCCAAGTCGTCCTCCTCGCCATTGCTGTCATTATCGTACTTAGTGAGCGAGTAACTCTGATGCCACATCGAGACTGCGCCCTCCTTGTCACCAACACCAGCCAAGACACCCCCAAGTCGCCGAAATGCCATTCCATCATTCAGCGGATCATTGTCGCTCAAGAGCCGAATACATTCCTTGACTTGTGCCGTGTAGCAGGCCATCGCCTCGATGTTCCGATCAGAAAGTCTGTAGTAATTCCCCATGATCAACCCGACCTCCGAATTAGTCACGAACCGGCCTGCAAGGGAAGGATTCTTCTCCGGTTCCTGTGGGTTTGTGATATCACTGACATAGAGAGCTCTTCCCTGCGCGAGTAATTCCAGCATCTCGCCGTATCTCCGGCCCTCGACTGTATCAACTCCCACTTCCATAGCCTGAGTTAAATAGTGAGTCGCCAGGAAATTAGACGCAGTCTCCAGCACAGGGGTAATCTCTCCATCAGATCTCTTCCCACGGTAGGTATTGATGAGTCCCTCCCACACCCGCGCAGCGCGTGAAGAGTCGTGTCCATAGATCTGGAGAAAGACGCCCCTGCAGAGTTCGAGATTTGCAGCCTCAACGGTTTTAGCCTTGCGAAATGCAACCTTGGCAGCACTCGCATATGAATTGACCATGTAGGCTGTGTTGGATGTGTGGTACGCCGCCGCTGAGAACCAGTGTGTAAAGGCGTCGGATAGTTCGGAGTTGGTCATCAGACATTCCGATAGGCGTGTGAAGTCGGTCTCGGGGATTTTTTCGTCCATTTCCTGCAGCAGGTCCATACTCTCCGTGTATCTCCCCTCCATGTTTAGATATGCTAAGATTGCACGAACACAGGTGTTGCACCGATTGTTGTACCCAAAAGCCTTTCTGTAGAGAGACAATCCCTTCTCAAATTCTCCGAGCTGGTTATAGCAGAGTCCGAGGGACTCTAAGACGCGGTGCACCTGACCATTGCTTTTGTGGCTATCGTTTGGGAACGGTTGTTCGCCCTTGTCCAGCAGCTGCATGCAAATTTCCTGGGCCTCCGCCGCCTGTCGGTATTCCTTCTTGCGAATATATGCTGTGGCCATTTCAGCACGCGTAAGCCAACCGTCAGCTGTCGACCCTAAGTGAATCGCCTTCTGAAAGTACTCGATACATTCATCAAGGAAGCCACGGTCTCTCAGCGCCATAGCGAGGCGTCGATGCCAAATCATAGTCTTCTCAAAACCACACCACTCTGCTGTTTCAACCACGACCTCCGCTGATTCAATAGACTTCACTCGAGAGGTCCCGCGGGCATGAAGGTAATCGTGGACGAACTGGCAAATGTTATGTCCATTCGACGTCGAAGCCGCATCCCCCAGCCAACTTCTGGCAATGTAGCGGATAGTGGGGAGAAAAATATCGTTGATATCGCCAGAGGCAAACGAGTTATACCACCCCTTCTCGACCGGTGGCAACGCCTCCTGCACATCGGAATTGCTTAGCCAGGACATAAACAGGTCCCGGATGTCCTCTAGGAGAGGCACATTACCGGTAAACATGACAAACCTGGGCATCGCCCACTCATCGAAAAGAAGCCTTGCCAGGTAGATTCCAATGGTTTGTTTGTCGGCTTTGCTGCATTGATGAATGTCAATGGCCTTGAGAGCTGGGATGACCGAACTGCTAGCTCGGAACTGGAGTACATTTGCAATGTCGCTTCTTGAGGAGTCCTCTGGGCAAGAGATAATTTCATAGTATCGTTTGAATAGCATTACTTTCGCTTCATGGAAACTGACTCCAATCGGTGGGCAGCCATCCGCAGATATCGGACTGTTCCATTCACTCCTGAAAAAGTCTCCCAGCGAGGCATGCGTCAGCGTCACATATGTTGTCTGTGGATCGGAGTTGAAATCAGGCAGATTGTCCAAGTCCTCAAACCCAATCTCCGAGTCGTGAGTATCTACTTGTCCCATATATATTGCTCTCCGTTGAAGTTCTGTCGTCGTCAAGCCATCCTTCCGGTTGAGGAGAAAGAGCGAAGCGTACTGCCTCCGTAGATCTCCCTCGAGCCAGATCCAGCCGTCCCCAGATTCCGAGCGCCATTTGACGACGCTTTCCATTTCGTCCAATCTGAGCGGCGACGTGGAACAGGTAGCCCAGGCGAGCATTTCATTCAGGTCCTCTGCATATTGAGGCGAGTCTTTTAGACTCTCTGATATGTCCTTCAGAACGTGTCGGATCATCTGGGACAGACCGTTTGGTGCTTCATCCAGTGCTTTCCGCATGCTTCCTTCGTCCCGCTTCTTGAGGAGCTCTTTGAGCATGAAGTCAACCCATATGAACTAAGATATGTCAGCAACGACGCAGTCACGGTTGCTGCTAAGAGTCACTTACCATTCCCTGAGCCCCGGTAGATAACCTGTTCACTATTTCCAATTGCAACGCCTTCGAAGCCCGTTTAAGATAAACCGACTTCGAGATGCTGCTCTTAATATACCGCACAATATCCTCCGAGTTATTCAAATCAGAGACATAAATAGCCGGCCCGGCTAAGGCTTCTACGATCTGGTCGATCTCCTCGTCAATATGTGGCCGGCCTAGCATGAGAAACTGCAGCCTCCCTCCCTGCTGAATATCCTTAAGCACTTCGAACAACTCCAAGCGGTCCTCCGCAAATGCTTCGTCGAGCGCATCCAAGACGATGTAAACGCTACTATCCAACGCATTATTCGCGAGAAAGAACTGAGCGTACAGCTTTTGCCAGAGGCTGGGCAGCGTTGCGATGTCCTCCCGGGAATCAACACACGAAACGATATGTTTTGTGTACATGGAATCATTCTGGGCTATTTGGAATGAAATATCGCGCAGCGCCTGATGCAGGTACCGCGTCTTCAGGTCATCATCTTTGAAAAAGAAGTAAGCAACGGAGACGTGAGACGGATGCTGCACATTTTGAGGGAATCGCTGTTTGAGGTAGGTTATGATATTAGACGCCAGATACGTCTTTCCGGCACCAGGTGTGCCGGTCACCCAGAGAAGTGGTTTGACTCGGCTGAGCCAATCTCGAAAAACCTTCTCTTCTCGTATCCAGTCCCCTGTGCCGTGTGTGCGACTTCTATTGATCGCGGTGTATCGGTCATCGGCACTGGTTGTCGGCTGCAGGACTCGTTTGACATGGTCGCGATTTCTTTTCTCCTGCGCTTGCTCGGTTTGCATCTGTGATAGGCCCATATTATTCATATGTTGGACAAGCTTTTCAATGTTGCTGTCCACCCTTTTGATCCGAGTGTTGGCCACTTTAACTTCTGTCAAGGTCTCAGCACCACTAAGACTCCTTTCACTGTCCATCAGGGCGTTCAGTTGGTCTATCATGGCTTTGCCTTCATCATTACCGAGGAGGACGATCTTTCCAAAGGTTCGAAGCCGTCCACGTTCAATCTGATGTCGCGCAATGGCGAAAATCTCCAACATCGTGGACAGAATATCCGTTAGTTTGTCCCGTAGCGCGTCGGAAATCAGCTGCTGGGCATAAACACCCAACCGGACAGTGAAATCCTGAATCGAGCATGAAATAAATACCTCGATAGTAGGTTCACAGGGAGCCCTCAAGACAAACCTTCAAAGTCCCCATCAAGTCCACTATCGCATCATATTTTGCGGACACACCTCCAGCGGCATTGATCAGGTATTTAACTGCACTGAAAATAAGCCCAGCAGGAGGGAACGCAATCTGGGCACCCGTCGATGCCAGATCCCCGAGCAGCTGGATAGGAAGCATGGCCGATTTCAAAGCGGAAAAGATGTGAGATCTTTTAGCCCTGAAGTCGCCGAAGGCCTTATTCTCCGTTTCGACGGATGCCAGCAGGTCTTCCACAGTCGTTAATTCCCGCAGAGAAGCCAAATCCAGGGCCTTTTCGGTGATCCGCTCATACCGAGTGATGGCTCGCGTCCAGATCCGGGGGATCTGATCGTGAGACATACTGCCAAAGTAGTCGACATTCGGAGGAAACGTGCAATTCGTAATCTTGTCGATCTGGCGGGGTTTAAGAGTCGATTTCCTGCCTAGACCTGACTGGCGATAGCGTCAGGCTAGTGACATTGATCAATCATCGCATCGTACGTGTCAGTTAGGCCGGGGGGCTTGGGATATTATGATTCGGGCGTCAAAAAGTCCATTCTCCGGACTCGGAACATACTATTACCTCTTTTATCCCCTTGGTCATCTATATGCCAAGCCGACACAATTGCATGATTTGCATCTAAAAACAGAAGCCCGGCAGTAAAGCTACTTAGCTCCGCTTACGTCCGCGAGCATCTAGGAGATAAACCCCCCAAACGCCTTTTTTTACCCTAAAGTGACGCGGACGGTGCGCTAATAATGCTTGTAATTGATAAAAGTGACCACTTACAGAACATAGAACCCTGCTCAGTGATGGTGTTAGAGGGTGATAAACCCATGCTAAAGCGGACATAAGAGGGCTGCAAGAGCCGGACTAGATGCTGTATTTGAATGTCCTTATCCCTCTCGACGGATATCTAAGAAAAGGATCCAGTGCAATTGACATACTCATACACAAGCATGTCGTCTCTGAACCGCTCCCTTTGGCAGGATCAGGCCGGTGTACCCGGCGTCATCCGCGAGAGTCCGATCCCCTGCAACATCGCTGATAACGAAATCTTGGTCAAAGTTCATGCTTGGGCTATGAATCCTGCCGATGCCATGGTCCAGGACGTGCCTTTACCGTTCATTAAGTATCCCTTGATCCTGGGAGAGGACGTTGCCGGCACCGTCGAGAGTGCCGGCTCTGCGGCGAAGGCCAAATTTCAGCCTGGAGACCGTGTCCTGGGACTGGCTCTAGGTGCTGCAGTCGCGAAGCCCGAGCAAGGTGCATTCCAGGACTATGTAATCCTCGACCATAGCCTGGCGTGCAAAATTCCCGACTCCTTGTCTTTCGCTGAAGCATCTGTCTTTCCCCTCTGCATCGCGACGGCGGGCACATGGTCTCTTCTCCAAGGACTACCTCGCCTTGCCTTTTCCGACTACCAACACTCCCGCTAACAGAACCGGCAAATCCATCTTTATCTGGGGCGGCAGCTCGGGTGTCGGTAGCAATGCGATCCAACTTAGCAAAGCAGCTGGATTTGAGGTCTTTACCACCTGCTCCGCACGCAACTTTGAGTATGTCAAGGATCTTGGTGCCGATCACGTCTACGACTACAACGACCCAGATGTCATCAGCAAGGTCGTTGCGGAACTGGACAAGGGCGAATGCATTGGAGTCTTGCAAGCGGCCGGTGACGTGTCGCCATCCTGCCAGGTGGCACATCAATCGAAGCAAAACTTGCGCGTCGCCGCCACGAATCCGGTCTCTGAATGGGTAGCCCCCGATGGTGTTGATGCCAAGATGATATTTGCCTCGGGAGGTGGAGTCATCTACCACGAGACGACCCCCGCCACTTTTGCTGGGTATCTGCCTGACACGCTGGCGAAGGGGGTCTACAAGGTAGCGCCCCCTCCGGAGGTCGTGCCGACCAAGGGTCTTGAGGGCATTCAGGAGGCACTGAATCTACTCAAGAAGGGTGTCTCAGCCAAGAAGCTGGTCACATTGGCCAACTAGGCGGGCCAGGCTTTGGTGTGTCTTCAAGGGACGAGAATTTTTCGCCTTCTCTGCATGGGTCCTTTACTCTGAGGTACTATATTCGTATAGATCTTATTTTGCTGAGGTCTTTCTTTGAATGAATTCATTTTATATCCTATTCTGTTAACCTTATCTGTTTGATGGTGCCATAAAGAAGCAGTCATTATCAAATGTAGGCGGTTCGATGGATGGTCCTAAGCATTTCTATATATTGAGAAAATGTGGTCCTACATGCGCTTAACGCCTGCATTATATATATTTTACCATAAGGCCAACGTATATTTCTCTTCCATAGTACGAGCTTTCTACTCACCTTCTAATCTATACACACTATTTTTCTAGTACAGCATATAAAGTGATTAAATCTGCTCATGCAACAGTGAAATGGTAATAGAGCAGCTGACTGTGATCATGCCATATCTAAGTTTCTGATCGTATTCTGGAACAGGCTCAGGGTTACAGTTCAACAAGGTCTCGGAATAGTTCGACAAGGTCTCGGGATATCCAGGGTAATTTAAGACCTTGTTGAGGTTTTAAGCTACTATCTAGATATAGTAAGGTGGAAAACCTTAGCAAGGTCTCCAGCTCTCCGTAATCTACTTTTTATTAACCATCAAATTTACCACCCCAAATTTAGGGTGGTTAGGGGGGTGATTTTAATAATTCTATATAGCAGTCAAGGAGTTCAACAAGGCCTCAATATGCCTTAAATTTGAGGCGTATTAAGGCCTTGTTGAACCTTTTCTTGGTGATAATTTGAGACCTTGCTGAACTTTTCTGAGACCTTATTAAACTGTATGCCTGAACAGGCTAAGGATCCTGCCGTCATCTAGACTTCAGTGTTACATTGGCGAAACTCTAACGAACTTAAGGCGTGGACTTAGACAACAGCTCACAAAAAGAACATCCTGGAGGCAGTGAGGCACAAATGAGACTGATAATCTTGACAAATGAACCTGGAGCCTTCATATGGTCGCCGGTTTCCTCCCGAATTCAAACCCATTTCAGACTCGATAGACGACGGATACCCGATATCGGTCCGAGTGGCCAATTTTTACACGGAGCAGATCCATCCAATGAAAAGCTGGACGAATAGGACTTGTTGGCCATCTCCGAAGCCAAGCTTTTTAGTGGGTCTGCATAGTTTTCATTATGTATAGAGAATGTGAAGTATGGGGCGTATGGAGAACTTCGCCTCCCACCGGGGTCGATCGGCACCCAGTCCGGTGTCATGAAAAGTTAATTGTCGAGTCATATATCACCAAGCAAGCCGCCCTCAACTGCGTTCAGCCACCCCGTGAAGCTTGTCGCGTCTTTATCCGGTCTCACTGGCTCCCAGATCTCTCCTGCTAGTGACCGAATCGAAACACCATGGAGGCCGTTAACATGAACCCTCCTGTATACAGGAACGACAAAGTCGAGGAGACCAAGTACACATCAGACTATGAGGAGGGCCAACTCAAGACGGGCCAGGTTGCAGATGCCTTTGGAAACGAGGACTCGGCAGAGATCAAGTATAAGACGTTAAAGTGGTGGTATGTGTTGGGCAATCTCCTCATTGGGCTTGGATCTTTGCTGACCATGCTTTTGTTAATTAGGCAATGCGGCTTGCGTACGAGATTCCTTGATCTGATCGTTATTCCGGTCTCTAACATTGTTTGATATAGTTATGATCTGCGAGTCCGTGTCGCTCGGTGTACTATCCCTGCCAGCTGCTATGGCTACTCTGGGTTTTGTCCCGTAAGTGCTTCGATGGCGAAGGGGTAGTTATTAACGTCACTGACATGCTTCCAGAGCTATCATCTTGATAGTCGGCCTCGGTATCCTTGCACTGTACACGGGCTATGTAATTGGACAATTCAGAGAATACTATCCTCATATTCAGAATCTTAGTGATGTGGGAGAGATCCTGATGGGTCCCTTTGGCCGGGAACTCTTTGGTCTTGGTCAATTCTTGTTTTTTCTCTTCGTCATGGGAAGCCATATCCTGACCTTTCGGGTTAT
>JACBAD010001720.1:0-14163 GCA_014281905.1 Aspergillus hiratsukae | reverse complement strand
GCCCCTTGGCGGTTGTGAGGTAGCTTTCGTTGCCGATGGAGGTGATGAGATGGGTTGCGATGTTGGGGTTGGAGAGGCAGAAGAAGCATTGCTCTGGTCCTGGGGGAGGGGCTCGGGCGCGCTTGCGCGGCCGGCTGTGATCTTCTTCGATGCCTGCGAATCGGTGGTAGGATTCTCGCTGAGATGGAAGGACTTTCCGCTTGACTTGGATGGGGGCCAGAGGGGTTGCTGTAGCGCCGACGGGGATGGTAAGGGGCGGAGGGGCCTTGGGGTCCAGTGTGAAGGCGTACATCCACTTTTGCTTGGATGTTTTGCTGTAGGATGCCAGACTGATAAAGCGGGTGAGGTATTTGGCGTCCGGGTTATCCTCTGATGGCATGTGGAAGAATGGCTCGCGCTCGTAGAAGAATCCATCGGAAGAGGAAAGATGGTATCGAGGTTTCAACGTAGAGCAGAGGTCAGCGATGCATTGCACCTCCTCGGGCGCTTTGGCATCCTCTGGTAACGGCGCACTAGACCCGGTTCGAATGCCCTTGGGCCATTGGTGAGTGATCAGGATGTCCGCACTGTGGGCACCGTAGAGTGCCCTGGCGTCCGATTCCGTATAGCCGGGATGGAACTTATTTGTTGCTTTGCTGTCTGTCTCGAGGTTACCACCGAGAGCAACAAGACGGATGCCTTCGGCTGTCTTAAGAGTACCACGTTTGCCCAGGAAGTACAGGTTCGGACAAACTTCGTCGTTCTCCTCGATTCTTTCCACTATCCTGGTGGGAAGAGGTCGACTGCCTAACCCAAAGTAAGTTGGTAGTGGTACGTTGATGTTTCCCTGCAACAGAGCAGTGATCTCGTCCAGCTCATGCTCCGTCGAGCAATCTCCAAAGAGATCGCCAACAATGATTGCAAGTGAGAAGTTCTGCTTGACGTGTAACTTGGCGAGCTTGGTGAACACTTCACGCAGCTCACAGTTTACAGCCCCAATCACAACGCTAGATCTTCGTTAGCGAGCCGAGTATCATTTGCAAAAGAATAACTTACATTTTTGAAGCCATTTTTCAATTGAGTTATACACTGAGACTATGATGCAACGGCTAATATCAACATAGTTGGAAGATGTATTCTCCGGGAACTCAGCAAACGTTTTGCCTCTTTTGACACTGACAGAGTCGCAGGGAAAAAGCTAATTCAACTTATGCTGCACCAAGAGAAAAACTTCTCGTAGTAATTGGATACCTGACATCAACAATTCCAGCAGTGAAGACATCACCATTTTTGGCTTGAAGGCGGATCCAAAAGAAGCTTAGATCCGCTTCTCTCACGTGCAATTAGCACTATTCTATATTAGGTTAGTGCCACTCTGCCTAAGGCCGACGCTAATCTCCGCACCGGATCAATTCTGCTGCGGCTGCCGATGAACTTTTTTCCCCTTGTATTGACAATCACCACGAAAGTGTTTCTCGACAGGAAGCACTGCAACGATTTCGTCGGCGTTGCTCTCTCCGTCGCCATCGATCTACAAGATGGTGGCAGCGTTGTCAACTTCGCGGACAGCGTCCGTGAAGCGTGTGAAGAAAGGAACAGAGACAACAAAGTCGCACCGGTTCGAACCGTTCTCTCAGCGTGTCGCGAAATTGAAGATCGACCCCATTCATCGAGTGCGACGTCCGAGTTTTGGCGAAGAAGGAGAGGGAGATGAGACGTCTTCTTATTTTCGATCGGCTTTTGACCACTGGCTTGAGCTGAATTTGTCGGACAATTTTTCGCAATTTGCTCGAAAAGTCAACCCGCTATGTGAAAGTCTTGCCCAGATTTTATACCATGAAGACAAGATTATGGGGCTGCTGGTGGAATATATTGAGAAGAGGGATCAGCTTTCTATTGAACCGCTGCTCACGCTGCTCGCTCAATTTGCCAGAGATCTGGGGGTCCGATTTGAGAAACACTTTGCTACCGCCGTAACTCTCGTGGCGTCCGTCGCGGCCACTCATCCTGATGTCCAGGTGGTCGAGTGGAGCTTTACATGCCTGGCATGGATCTTCAAGTTTCTCTCCCGACTCCTTGTCCCAGACTTGAGGCAGCTTCTGGGCATCATGACAGCCTACCTGGGAAGAGAACGCCAGAAGCCATTCGTCGCTAGATTTGCCGCCGAGTCAATGTCGTTCCTCATCCGAAAGGCCGGACTCGTGTACTACAAAAACAAGACACCATTGCAGCATGCAGTTTCATTCCTGCTTGACGACTTGCATCAGGCGGCTGCGGATTCGAAGAACGTGGAGACGTACAAGGAAGGGCTGATGGCTATGTTCTCGGATGCGGTCAAAGGTGTTAAAGGCGGGCTACACTCGAACGCAACCGATATTCTGAACTGTCTCCTTGATAATGCTCCGACCGGCAATGAATTGCGCAGCAGCTTAGCAGTCGAGGTTGTAAGCGGGGTACTTATCAACGTCAACCACAATACGACTGCGGACACATTTGAACCCATCATCGAGACGATCAGTTCCTACATCGAAGCGCATCGCAAGAAGTCCGACAAACAACACGCAAACTTATACTCTCGTTTGATGTTCGTCTGTGTCTGTACCCGCAAAGGGTCGCGTGTAAAGAATTGGAAGCCTGTTCACCAGACTCTGTTGCTCTTGCTTCAGAAGGCATCGGCTGCGCCTGGAGCGTATGCCGATTCGGTCCCTCAACTTCTGACAACCGTGGCATACGCGCTCCAGGTGTCTCCTATGGACGAGATGTTACCGTTCATGCGTCCACTCATGGATGCTGTCACAAAGGAACAGCTCTCGGCTTATTTTCTTTCGTTCTGTGCTACGTTTTCGGAATGGGGCGCGGAGAGATTCCATAGCGTTGTCCTTCCTTATTTCCAAAAGTAAGTCAGACTGCATGTGTGCTGATGTTTCTACCTACTAACACCGAAGCCTTAGGTTCGTCAATTCCTCGTGGCAAGAGCATGAATACGAGCTATGTTTGACCTTGCTCCGGTTGAACCAGGCAGGTTGTATCACTTCGGAACTCTCAAAGCCTGGCTATATTACCTGCCCGACTCCCTGGAAGGCCCGCATCAAGGATATGCTGGGCAGTCATGGGCCCAGTGCCACTGAGGTGGCGCTTCTCAATGCATATTCGAAGCTCCCCAGCGCCATATCTCTGTCCACTGAACCCTCTCTTTTACCCGATATGACTCGCAGCCTTCATGATCATTTGTCTCGCGTCCTGACGGAGAGTGAACTTGATTTATCCACCGCCACAAAATTCTTCCTTGGCCAAGGTTTTAAGTCTTATGTTGATTTGGCTGGCCCCAATGAAGGGGTCGATGCGGCCCTTTGGAGTGCAATCGGCTCTGCTGCCGCAAAATACTCTAGGATTCAACCGTTCCTCGAAGCGATCTTGGCTTATGTTTCGAATTGCTCCGCGAAGCTGGATTTCGGACAACCCGCGCTAGAAGATTTCGCAAACGTCCTAATTACCAATCTCGCAGGCCCTTCTGAACAAGTCCGATTGATATCGTTAAAAATCTTGCGAGAGTTGGTGCAAGCTTCGGGAGAAGATCCTGCTCCCATTTCTTTGGCCATAGAAGTTGAAGAGAGCCCTCTCAATCTCCAGACTGCACGAGTTCTGTCGATGCACGTCCGCAAGCTTGCTATCCTCTACCCGCAAGTGGCTTCTCAGCGATGGATGGCCAGGTTAATACCCAATTTCTGCTTTGGTTTATTCTCAAAGAAATTGGCACCTCTGTGGGAGGATTCGGCTGCTGCACTGAAGTCGATCAGCGAGCATTCAGCAGGCGAAAAAATTGTCTCGGACCTAGCCTTTCAGTGGCTTCAGGAGCGCGGCTCAACCGATGCCACGGACAAAGCTGAAGAAGAGGCCGAATATCATACAGCTGGAGATTTCAAATGCTACAACGCGGCTAATATTCAAGATCTTCTTACTTCTCATTTCAATACTCGGTTGCAGCCCAGTTCAAAGTTATTGGAAGGGTTCGAGAGAGATCATGAGCTCTCTGACGTCGTTCCTGTTGCCCCCCGAACCCATGCTCTGCGGGTTCTCAATGCAGCACCTGCTTTAGCTGAGAAGAAATCGCGCCAGATTGTCCCCATGTTCCTTGCGTGGGCGTTACGCGACGACGAGGATGCCGAGAGCGCCGACGATTCGTACATTCCTTGGGGATTCCATGACCGGTTGTCATTCCTTGCACTGCTTGGAAAGTTCGCCAATCCTCGAGTGCTGTTCAAGGCGTCGGAGGTTCATGACGCGCTGCTTGGGCTGCTCTGCCATGGTAATTCAGAGATTCAGAAGTCCGCCCTGAAAGCTTTGTTTACCTGGAAATCACCCAACATTATGCCGTACCAAGAAAATCTGTTGAACATTCTGGACGAGTCACGCTTCAAAGATGAGCTTTCTGTCTTTGTGCATGTTGGTGATGACGACAGTTTGATTGAAGAAGCCCATAGAGGCGAACTTCTTCCTGTCCTCTTACGCCTCTTGTATGGTCGAATGATTTCGAAAGCTGGTGCAACTGGCCAAGCTGGGCAAGTTGGACGCAGGAAGGCGATTCTACGGACACTGTCACAGCTCCCCGATAGCGAATTCGAAATTTTTATGCAAGTATCTTTCGGCCCTCTTGGAAATATCTCATTGTTACAGGAGGGACAAGTCAACCAAGAAGCATTCGCTCAAGACCTGGTTAGCCCCAGGAGACAGATGGGTCTGCTAAGGATGATCGAAACAGTGTTTGACACGCTGCAAAGCCGAATGGCTCTATATGCCCAGCAATCCATGGACGCGGTCCTATACTGTTTGGTCAGAGCTTGTCGAGAGCTAGAGAAGGACCACTCGGACGTTGCTGCAGATTCTCCTGAAGGGAGGCTGTTAACCGTGTTCCGCAATATCCGGCATACTTGTATCCGTTGTCTTGACCTGATCTTCGCCGTCTCTCTGGACAAAGACTGGTCTGCTTATATTCGTGTCATCTTCGACGAAGTGATTAACCCTCGACTTGAGAATTTTGCAATCGAGACGGCTCAAGGAGTTTCGGGTCTACTGCGACTGTTCCATACTTGGGTCTCCGCCTCGAGGTCCTCTTTCTATCTTGTGCGCCATAACAATACCGTTCTGACCAAAGTTGTCGACTGTCTCGGTGTGGACTCTGCTCGCGACGAGGTCAAGGTGTACGTGATGGACGAGATTCTGGTCCCTCTTATCGGACTTGCTACTGGAAAACAGCTGGAAGAGAAAGAAGAACTGAGCGATTTCTCGGCAGATGAGATCCGTTCCGAAGTCTTGTCCCCTTATATCGAGCATACAGTCTCTCACCTTGGTCGCCTGCTGAAACGTGGACCTTCCCGTCCCGTCTTGATATCCGGGGTGCAGACCATTTCTCTCCTGGCACCATGTGTCGAATCGTTCCAGGAGACCACGGGACTGGTGAGCATCACGACATACCTCCTGCGTCAACCAGCGGATAGGGTGTCTCCCAAAACCAAGTCGGGTCTCCTGCGCATCCTCGAACACTTCTTGCCTCTGTACGACCCTCAGGAAGATCCAAAATTATTTCAGGAAGTGTTTGAGGCAGTTTCGTCCATGTTTGATTACTTCAGAGATGATGCGAATCGAGAGGTGTTGTCCAGGGTTTTCGCGGCTTTCGTGAAACACGATCCTGCACTGGAGAAAGTGGCCGAGCTCTGTGCGGACTTGAACTCGATCTCCAGAAAGAGACTCGAAGTGGACTACGAGCGTCGTCTTCAAGCCTTCAGACAAATCACTGACAGTCTTTGGGAGTCCCTGGACGCGAAACAGTGGCGTCCCCTCCTCTACAACATGTTATTCCACGTCAAGGATGAAGACGAACTTGCTATCAGATCAAGTGCTTCCTTTGGACTGAGGCGATTAATTGAGCGAGCTGCCAAGGAAGACGGCGCCAGCGCCGACGAGTTCGAGCCCCTGGTCAAAGACATCCTGTTCCCAGCTTTGCAAAGTGGGATCCGACAGAAGTCAGAACTGGTTCGGTCCGAATTCGTGTCTTCTCTTGGCTACTTTGTTAAGATGAATCCCACGAGGCCAAATGTGCAAGATATGCATGGGCTTCTCGTTGGTGATGACGAGGAGGCGTCGTTCTTTACGAACATTCTCCACATACAACAGCATCGCCGTCTTCGAGCCCTCCGCCGTCTCGCTAGCGAAGCCGCGAAGGGTACTCTTCAGGCTTCGAATATCAGTACAATTTTTATTCCACTCAATGAACACTTTGTTTTCGACCAGGAAGTCGACGAAGGTGGCCACAATTTGATTGCGGAAGCCGTTGCCACTATCGGAGCCCTTGCAGAATGGCTGGACTGGAACCAATTCAGAGCCATATTTCGGAGGTATCGTGGGTACATGCAGAGCAAGTCCGAGATGGAAAAGAACATTTTGAGGCTTCTAGGCAGGATGGCAGATGCCTTGAGCAACGCAATGAGCCAGAAAACGGTGGTTCAGAAGTCCAGCGACGACAGCATGGAAGGGATTGAGAGCTCCGCGACATCCAAGTGCAACCTTGCTCGAACTATGCCGTCACCTGCTAAGGTCGCGACAGAGCTAACCACGAACTTCATTCCTTTCATGACTGACTTTATCCACCACAAAGACGAGGCTCAGATGAGCTTGCGTCTGCCTGCTGCAATCACTACAATCAAGCTCCTGAAGCTGTTGCCCGAGGACGATATGAGAATCCGCCTGCCTCCTGTTCTTTTGGATGTCTGCAGCATCCTCAAAAGTCGATCTCAAGACGCGCGAGATACCGCTAGAAAGACCCTTAACGAGATTGCCCTCCTGTTGGGTCCTAACTATTTCGGGTACATTCTTAGGGAACTCCGCAGCACTCTCACGAAGGGTTATCAACTTCACGTTCTTTCCTTCACAGTTCACGCAATGCTCGTGGCGACAACTGATGATTTCCAGCAAGGAGACTTGGACTACTGCCTAGCGGATCTCAGTGCCATAGTGATGGATGATACCTTTGGCGTGGTTGGCCAGGAGAAAGATGCGGAGGATTATGTGAGCAAGATGAAGGAAGTCAAGAGCAGTAAGAGTTATGATTCGATGGAACTGCTGGCGAAGAATGCGACTGTGCGAAATCTTGCGAATCTACTGCGGCCTTTGGAGTCGCTGTTGCGCGAGAAGCTGAACTCGAGCATGGTCAAAAAGCTAGACGAACTCTTGCGGAGAATCGGAGTGGGTCTGCTAAGGAACCCAGGCGCTGGAAGCCGTGATATCCTGGTATTCTGCTATGAAGTCATCAAGGAGACATATCGCGATCCGGCGCAAGGAGAGAAAGAGGTCACTCTTTCGTTCCGTGAACAACGTTATTTGGTGAACCTCAAAGGCGCAAAGAGAGGCGACAAACGTGGAACGGTCTCTTCTCATATCTACAAGCTGACTCGATTCTCGCTTGATGTGCTGCGCTCGATTCTCAACAAATATGACTCCCTGCTCACTCCTACCAATTTGGCTGGATTCATCCCCATCGTCGGCGATTCGTTAATACAGGCGCACGAGGAAGTGAAGATCGCGGCTGTTCGCCTGTTGTCGACTATCATCAAGCTTCCTCTCCCGGATATTGATGACAACGCTCACGTCTATTTCACGGAAGCAGTCAAGATCATCAAGGAGGCACCAAGTACTAACACCGAAGCTGCACAGGCGTCCTTGAAGTTAGTGTCGGCCATGCTGCGCGAGAGGAAGAGCACGAAACTTAGAGATGGACACCTTGCGTACCTCCTCCAACGTCTAGTCTCCGACATTGAAGAGCCAGACCGTCAAGGCGTTACGTTCAACTTCATTCGCGCGGTCATGGCCAGGAAATTTGTGGTACCCGAAATCTATGAGTTGATGGACCACGTTGGAGCCATGATGGTCACGAACCAAACGCGTTCAGCGCGTGATCTAGCGCGCGGCACCTATATTCACTTCCTGATTGAGTATCCTCAAGCCAAGAATCGATGGGCGAAGCAATTGAGTTTCCTGGCTAAGAACTTGGACTACAAGCACCAAGAAGGTCGTCAATCTGTGATGGAAGCTGTACACATGCTCTTGGCCAAGACAGGAACCGAATTGGCTCAAGACATCGTGGGTACATTCTTCTTGCCGGTGGTCATGGTCATGGCGAATGACGATGCACCTGAATGCAGAGAAATGGCAGGTGCGCTACTCGGCGAGCTCTTTAGCAGAGCGGACAGAGAACAAATGAAGTCCATGCTCACACCGTTACGGTCTTGGCTCGAGCAAACCGAAAACACTCTTCTGACCAGTACTGGATTACAAGCAATGAGGATCTTCTTCGAGATGGAGGAGACGGAGAAAGACAAAGAAGCCCGTTTTGTCATGGGACTCCTGCCTGAGATCATGCAGCCAATTCTCCAAAGCGAGGAGACTGAACATTGGGAGGTGCTTTACTTCTCCTTGCAGCTTCTTACTAAGCTTTGCAAGGCCGTCCCTGCTGTGGCTCTAGCCAAAGAGCGTGTTCCGATCTGGGCTGCTGTTCGAGAATGCCTGTTTTACCCTCATGCTTGGGTCAAGACTTGCGCCTGTAACCTTGTCGGTACATGGTTCGCAGATCTGGGCAGGACTAATGCTGCGAATGGCTATGGGTCGATTCCATTGGCTGGCTCTACAGGACTGGCACTTGACAAGGACGCCATGTTACAGTTGATCCGTGCCAGTCTGCGCTGTCTCCGCACGCCTGGTATAAGTGAAGAACTTGCTATGCAAACCGTCCGCAACATTATCTTCCTTGGCCGGTGTTGCGCTCAGAATGGTCTTGTGTTCCCCACCAGTGGGTCTAAGGATGCTGAATTGAGCGAAAGCGAGAGTGACGACGAAGACGACGACGAAAACGTTAACGGGCACACGGAGCGTTCTGACAAGCCTGCCATCCAGTACATTTTCCAGCAGATCTCCTCAGTTCTACGCAGAGAGCTCCTCACGACTAGGGCACATTCCTTGATACCCAAGAGCGCGTCCATTGGTCTTCTCGCAGCCCTTTGCCGTCATCTTGAGACTGATCAGATCCGCCCCTCTCTGCCAACTATCCTTCTTCCTCTTCAGCACTTGACCGACCCGTCAATTCCCGCTCCCCGCTCGTCAGATGAACGCTTCCGGGAGTCATACAAGGCACTAGTCTCGAACTGCCATGAAGTCCTCGACCTGCTTCAAAAGAAATTGGGCACTACGGAGTACATCACCCAGATGGCGTCTGTCCAGGACTCCATCAAGGAGCGACGTGAGGGGCGCCGAATGAAGAGACGTCTTGAGGCGGTAGCAGAACCCGAGAGATACGAGCGAGAGAAGAGAAGGCGAAACGACCGCAAGCACGAGAAGCGCAAGGAGAAGGGAATGGAACAACGGGGAAAGAGACGCGGCTGGTAGATGCCGTGTCTGGTCGAATTTGTCTGTCTACTGTCATGTTGTTGCACTGGCTGGGCGTTAGGGTACATAAAAAGTATGATTGGATTATGAGATAGAGTACATGTCGTTGTCTATTGCCACAGAGCTGGGAGCATTGTATATAAATGAGTGATATCCTATTGCAATTTGTTCTAGACTCAGCACCGCAACTATCCCATTGATGTATGTCTTCTCGCGCTTTGCGTCCTTCCCCATAAGATACCAAATGAACCCATCAACGATATATTAGTTGAATTTGATACACATGAACAGGAAGTGGAGTCGATATATACAAACGATGCTCAATGTACTCTACCAAGCCAACACCATCTAACGCCTCTATTTTGCATTGAGCATGTTCCGAGCCCTTTTGTCTCTCAACCCAGCAACTGAACGCCACCAGCCTGTGCTAAGTCGTGTAGGCATTCTCTCTATGCAACGTAGACCGAAGCCCAGAAAAGATCGAATAAATCAAGGTGTCGGTCACTGATCCGACTTCGCCTCCGAGCCGTCACCCGATCCCTCGCGCTTCTTCACCGTCCCATCCTCCCAGAACTCCATGTCTCCGTCAACATAACCACGAGTCAATCGCTTCCCCTCCCGCTGGAGGATATCCTCGAGCGTACCCTTCTTATCCATGAAGATATTGAGGTGATCGGCGATAACGTGGCGGTTGAGACAAGACGGGCAGCGGATCAAGACCGTCCCGCGGTGATAGCCATGTTTGGACATACGGTGCGAAGATCGATGACCGCATGGTTTGCAGGTAAATGTAATCTGGTATGCGGGTTCTTGCTCGCGGCGTAACCTGTTCTGTTCTTCGTTGGCTGCGTCCTGAGCGGCGTTTGGGGTTTGATTGGTGAGGTTTGGGGGGGTTGATGATGAGCTGGAGTTGTTTCGGACGGCGAGTTGGGGGAATGTACGAAGGAGACTCGATGAAGGTGTTGGTGAAGGTTGAGGAGTGAGAGAGAGCAGCTGAGAGAAATGTCGCGATTTGGGTTGTGACAGCGCTGTCCGCGGAAGTGAACAGTTGAAGGCACGGAGACCGGATGATAGTATTCTTGCTGAGCGCATTATGAGGTGATTGATCTGTAGACAGAGATGGCAGGACAGACGAGAGGCGGAGTAAAATTCGAGAGTTGGCTCAGACTGTGAATACTTCAAGTCGAAAGATTATTTGCAAAGTGAGGACTAGACTAGACTGAAAGATCTCCGGCGGCGATGACGAAGGTTCTCCAATTGCGCCGGACTTAGGTTCTTCCAGCTCTTTTCACTCCGCAGCAACTTTCAGGTCTGTTGTTATAGCGTCAACACAATTCATTAACGATTACCTCGATGATGGAGAGGAAGTCTTGATATTGCCAGTATTCATCGTCAGAAGTTGCTCGCCCCTGCTCATTTTACCCGCCCTCCTGCCACGACCTCACTCCTCATCGGCGTTATAGTATTCTGCCCCGCGGAAGTGTCCAAGTCTACGATCTGGTGGATGGCAAATTGCCAATATCTCGAAGATGGCTATGAGGGCTAGGCACAAGATTCGTGCCCCACGGAGGGTATGTCCTTTGTTCTTTTCATGTTGTATTTTCCACGTCTCTATGCTACCGTTCATCTGTCAAATGGACGACAGTTCGGATGACGGAACCTCATCAAGACGAACGACAGCTAATGATTCAACAAAGGGTCTGAGTGGGACAAAGTCCGACGATTTTGACACAATATGGGGGGTGCTGTCGTCGTCTCTTAACGAAATACACACAAAGAATGCCTCCGCTCTTTCCTTCGAAGAGCTGTACCGGAACGCCTACAGAATCGTCTTGATGACCCGCGGCGATGACCTCTACGAACGAGTAAAGCAGCTGGAGGAAGAATGGCTGGGAAGCGAAGTAAAGAACAGGGTGACAGCAGCAATTTCACCAACATTACTGCTGGCGCAGGAGCCTGCAGATGTGCAAGATCAAGCCAGCGAGCGAAGGGAAGCAGGAGAGAAGTTCTTGACTGTGATCAAGGGTGCATGGGAAGACCATCAACTGTGCATGGGAATGATTACAGACGTTCTCATGTATATGGTTTGTCCATCGCTTCTCTCTCTGTTTGTTGGACCCCCCACCTGACATATTCTACCCTACAGGATCGAATCATCATGGCGGATTTTCGAAAGCCTTCAATATATGTTGCGTCGATGGCATTATTTCGCGATCAAGTCCTACGATCTCCCATTCAGTCTGACACAAAAACCACGGTTGCCGATGTGCTTGAGACCACTGTGCTGTTCATGATTCAATTGGAACGATCCGGCCACGTCATTGACCGTCCCCTCATCCGACATTGTATCTACATGCTTGAGGGTCTCTACGAAACTATCACAGAGGAGGAGTCGTCAAAACTCTATCTTACCATGTTTGAACCCGCTTTCCTCGAAATAAGCAAGGTTTTCTATCGAGCAGAAGGGCAGCGTCTGTTGGAGATGGCCGATGCAGCCACCTTTTGTCGGATCGCCTCGAATCGGATTGCCGAAGAGAAAGAACGATGCCATTATACCCTCTCGACCCTCACTGAGCCAAAGATCAAGAATGTCCTCGATCAAGAGTTAATCGCCAGGAACATCGAAGAGGTCATCAATCTTGAAGGTACGGGTGTCAGGAATTTGCTTGACAACGATCGAGTGGATATTTTGCGAGACATTTATGAACTTAGCGCTCGGGTTGACAACAAAAAGACACCGCTCACCGCGGCAGTCCAGAAACGAATCAGTCAACTGGGTCGAGAGATCAATGCCTCGTCCATTGCATATGAAAAGTCGTCGACATCTGCGAGCGCAAAAGCAACGGAAAAGAGCCCCAGCGGCGAGAAGAAACCCGCGGAAAAGGAAAAGCCTGTGAACCAGCAAACAGTGGCTGCTATCAAATGGGTTGACGATATCCTAGGTCTCAAGAGGAAATTCGACAATATCTGGGAGAAGGCCTTCTTGTCGGACCAGGGCATGCAAAGTGCCATCACTACTAGCTTTTCGGATTTCATCAACTCGAATGCACGCAGCTCGGAGTTCCTTTCTCTCTTCTTCGACGAGAATTTGAAAAAGGGCATCAAAGGCAAGACAGAAAGTGAGGTGGATTCCCTTCTTGACAACGGCATCACTCTACTGCGGTACATCAAGGATAAGGATTTATTCGAGACTTATTACAAGAAACATCTTTCTCGCCGTCTCCTCATGAAGCGATCCGCCAGCATGGATGCTGAAAGGCAGATGATCTCGAAAATGAAGATGGAGGTTGGAAACCAGTTCACACAGCGCTTGGAGGCCATGTTCAAGGACATGACCATTTCGGAAGACTTGTCTGCCAGCTACAAAGAGCATATACGAAAGACAGGGGACCCGGACCAGAAACGGGTCGACTTGGAAATCAACGTCCTCACCAGCACCATGTGGCCAATGGAGATCATGTCGAACCCCAAAGACGGAGAAGTCCAGCTCCCATGTATCCTTCCGAAGGAGGTCGAGACCGTTAAACAGAGCTTTGAGCAATTCTATCTCAACAAGCACAACGGCAGGAAGCTATCATGGCAACCGAGCATGGGAACCGCTGATATCCGGGCGACGTTTCAACGATCGAGTGGGAAGATCCAACGGCATGAACTCAATGTATCAACATACGCCATGATCATACTCCTCCTTTTCAATGACGTACCTACAGGCGAGTCACTCACGTTCGAGGAGATTCAGGAGCGGACGCGCATTCCACAGCATGACCTGATCCGCAACTTGCAATCACTGGCTGTCGCACCCAAAACGCGGGTCCTGAAGAAGGAACCCATGAGCAAGGACGTGAAACCGACGGACAAATTCTTTTTCAATAACGAATTCCAGAGTCAATTCATGAAAGTCCGCATCGGTGTCGTCAGTGGTGGTGCCAACAAGGTGGAGAATCAGGACCAGCGAAAGGAAACCGAGAACAAGATGAACGAAGAGCGCGGGGCCAGTATTGAGGCGGCAGTTGTCCGAATCATGAAGTAAGTCCTTTCGGTCTTTCAATGGCAATGAGACTAATCGCCTTTTAGGCAACGCAAGACTTTGGTGCACTCAAGTCTGATGAGCGAAGTCCTCGGGCAGTTGTCTGCCCGGTTCGTTCCTGATGTGAACATGGTCAAGAAGAGGATCGAGAGTTTGATAGACCGCGAGTATCTGGAGCGAGTCGCTGAGGACCCGCCCACGTACGGCTACATTGCTTGAACCATTCGCATCCGTCTTCACTTGACCCACTCCAGCTTGGTCTCCGGACATGTGGTCAGAATCGTACGGCAATGCCCTCATACTCTCTTCACATTCGCGCTATGTTCATCGGAATGGTAATGCTACGTCCTTTTGCATGGTATATTTAGCGGTGACTGGCGAAAGGGAGGTCATGGTTCATTGGTATAAACATTCTTCGCTTGTTCATCTTTTGCCTCCGTCTTAGCTTACGAATGATGCATCTTGGGCGGCTACAAGTGATGATTATGATGCCCGTTCTGGGCCACATCGGTCTTGCTGGCTTAACCACAAGCCAGTAGCTACCCTTCGCTAGCAGAAATGAACACAATCATATCGAATGCGTCTATTTGACTTCATATACAGCCTGTATCTGGGTATGTACCATGGACCATTTTATAAATCAACTCCTCAAAACGCCGCCAGATGCTATGTAGTCTATTCTTCCCCAAAGGCGAAATCAAAGAACCTCGACCTCCCCCCTCTCC
>JACBAD010001719.1:0-14163 GCA_014281905.1 Aspergillus hiratsukae | reverse complement strand
ATCACCCACTACTACCTCAGTACCATCCTCCACCTTGGCCTTCTTGGATGGAAATTCATCTTCCATGTCCGCTGCATCTGCATCTCTCTTTTCTCAAACTGGATGACTGATTGATGCTCACAGTGAACACATGGTGCTCCCACTTTGGCGGTCGCTGCATTCCGTCAACCTCATGCTTCCCAAGGAAGACCGCCGTGCCATGCTCCTACGTATCTTCAACGACGAACCTCAGCTGCTGAACATTACTCAGGGAGGCACGCCTCAAGCCTCGACTCCGGTGACGACGAATGAGGAAGACCTGTCTGGCATGGCTCCTACAGGAGAGGAAGAGAATGCGCTGAAGCAGGAGAACCTTGTGATAGGCGAAGACCAGCAGGAGCAGGTTGATGCTCGGGAGACCTGGACCAAGGCCGGTGACGAAGATGACCGGTTTAACACAACTGTATAAATATCACCATTACATTGGTGCTTCGTGTCTAGTCTCTAACTCGGCGTTCGGGAAAAAAATCATGTAAGAGAATTTGCTAGTAGAACTCGAAGGTAAACGACAGGTTAGATATATTGGAAATCGGCTTGTTCTTGATCTCTTCCAGGGGGTTCCGCTTCTGGCAATTTTACTGCCGCGAAGGGTCCCTTGTAAGGTCTCTACTACTAAATGCTTCTCCAAAGGTGTTTGGTTATCCAGTAGATGTCTGAAGCCATTCTCAGTCACTGCAGTGCAGGCCTTAGCGGGCCCGTAGGGGTTACGTGGTATGGAATATGATCTAGACTTTGTATCTTGCGTATCTGCATATAGAAGCCCTGCTGGAAGCCTTGCCAGCTGCCGCGGAGTTGCAACATACGCATGGTTCTCTAGACCTTGAGTATGTGCGGAGGTGCTTGCACTTCCTTCTTCTTGCGCTCCCGTTCTACCTTCTGGGCCTAGGTAGCCTATGCCTGGGTAGCCTATGCCCTTGCTAGTTCTCTGCCTCTCATACACCCCCTGAGCAGATGAGCTTCCTTAAGGCTATAGACTCAGCCTAGATGGGGTATCTTGGGTATCCAGCATGGTAGGTGCATGAGTGTAAGTCATGGCTGGAGGCCCCAGGAGGGCGCGCGGGATGGATTCAACCACCAACACTTAACTGCCCCAAGCAAGGTTTTGTGGCTGCCGGTGTTACATTTACGATGAGCAGGCACAGATGGTCACCATGATTGATAGTACCTACGGTATGTCTTAAGCTTTGAAGGATCTCCATTCCGACACCCGCGCAGTATGGAGCGAATCCTGCATGTATGCTTGGCACTAATCTCCTCAAGAGGCCAGGGTTGGATTCAATTTAACCGACAGGATAAGCGTATGCATCTCCCTAGGTCGCGGAAGTCGGAAGGCACGGATTGTGTATTTTGCCGAAAAATAACCGGATCTGGGGAGTAAGGAAGCGAAGCCGCCAGTGCGATGGCTCATGGCTGGCCGCTTCACTTTGGAATCCTGGACATGAGATGGATATGGAGCGTATCCTGCCAATTCACTCTGCTTTTGCATTACGCTCACCATCGCCATTCAGTGACATGATTGCCGCTCTCTTAGTGTCTTCCAGTTCGGTTAGAGGGACGACACCCCTCAATTCAATGCACTGAGCCTTTGGGGATTGGGAGAGACACTGGGACGACCAGGTAAAGCATACCAAGCTCTCAACCTAGCAAACACATCAGCCACTTGCATCAATGCAATCAGAGAGTCAGAGTACGGAGGAGAATAACAGATCAGGAATAACTTAGCTGATTCGGGACTCCACATTTTACGCTCCACAAAGTCCACAGTGACCCCGCAGTCCCGCTTCCTCTTCAACCGTCCGAAAGCTTGGACTACTCTGTTTTGAGGGGCAGAAACCTTGATGAGAGTTATTGGAAGAGAATATCGACAGCAATGCATGAAAACTACTCTTTGAACGATGCACCGTATAGTCGTTCTGACTGAGTATGTCCAGGGAATTGAATCGTGCCTTGCATGAGTCTAAACAAGCGATACGTCAATCGCAACAGGGAATCGACACTGTGATTATATTAATCAATGCAGCCATGCTACTGCATCATCGTCATGGTTTGAGTCAAATGCAAGACTCGGAGCATTGGCCATCGCATGATTCTCCGGCGTGGCTCCGATATGAGGAAAAATTGCAGGCCGTTGGCCCCGCGTTCTCGCATTCTGCTCTAGTGTGTTGACTACTTCTACTTCATTGTGGAGGATCGTCGGCCCAGTTTCCTCTCTGAATCAAGTGCAAGCTTCTCCCATCCACAATGATGGCAGCTCGTCCAGTTTTCCCCTGGATCCCTGCACCTCGACCTTCCTCAGTTCGATTCGTCTCCGTCTCGGTCTTTATTAGCACGAATGATGCGTGCACACGCCGAGGACCGCCGTGGCTAGTCTGTTCTGGTCTCTTCCAAGGGCCCACATCTCCTCTCTACCTGTTTGTCGTGCTTGATGCGCAATGACGATGGCACGGTGTGATGGGGAGACTCGTGGATGGCTCGGATCGACATTCCTCTCGTTCTTTCGCGGAGGATTATGCGGGGTGTCAACTCCCTCATATATTAAGTCGAAGGTCCTAACCCCTGCAGTCAAGCTCCCGACTCTCAGAAGACCTTGCATAGCCTCTCTTCTGGGCTCCTTTCTTCTGTTTTCTCTCAGAGAAACACCATGAAGCTCTTCTCTGTCTGTGCAGTTGCCTTGCTGGCAGCCCAGGCAGCGGCTGCTTCCATCAAGCATAAGCTCAATGGCTTTACTATTACGGAGCATTCGGATCCTGAGAAGCGGGAATTGTTACAGAAATACGTAGGTGAGACCGAAGACTCAATACTTGATCAATGCGTACTCAAACATAGCTCTAGGTCACATGGGATGCCAAGTCGCTGTTTGTCAATGGCGAGAGAATCATGATTTTCAGCGGCGAGTTTCACCCTTTCAGGTGCGTACCAGATCCGTGATTTACTCCAGCTTGCTACGGAGCGGAGGTTCTCACATTATGTAGACTGCCAGTTCCTCCGCTGTGGCACGACGTCTTTCAGAAAATCAAGGCGCTGGGGTTCAATTGCGTTTCATTCTACGTCGACTGGGCCCTCCTCGAAGGAAAACCCGGCGAGTACAGGGCTGAAGGCATCTTTGACCTCGAGGCTTTCTTTGATGCGGCTAAGAATGCTGGACTTTATCTCCTTGCTCGGCCAGGTCCTTACATCAATGCCGAGGCTTCGGGCGGTGGTTTCCCTGGATGGTTGCAGAGAGTGAACGGAACTCTGCGAACTTCGGCTCCAGCATACCTAAAGGCTACTGATAAGTATGTGACTTATGATTGTCATAGTCTCAAAGGTTGCTAACTTCTGACTAGCTACATTGCCAATGTTGCTGCTACTATTGCCAAAGGCCAAATCACAAATGGCGGCCCGGTCATCCTTTATCAACCGGAGAATGAGTACAGCGGTGCGTGCTGTGGTGTTAACTTCCCCGACCCGGCCTACATGCAGTATGTCGAAGACCAGGCTCGTAACGCCGGTATTATCGTACCATTGATCAACAATGACGCCTGGACCGGAGGTCACAATGCCCCTGGAACGGGCGAAGGAGAGGTTGACATCTATGGTCACGATAGCTATCCGTGAGTTTTGGACTTCCCCTTCTCCAAGACAATCCTAACCTTATTGGATCAGGCTAGGGTTTGACTGTGTAGGATTGACCATCTCTTGGAGCTTTGAGCCATTCTAATGGAACTAGGGACACCCAAGCGTTTGGCCCAAGGGTAGCCTGCCAACCAATTTCCGGACGCTTCACATGCAACAGAGCCCGACAACCCCGTTCTCTCTTGTTGAGGTGTGTGATCTCATGCCTTCCAATCGTACATTACTAAAAGTCATGAAGTTCCAAGCAGGTTCCTTCGACCCATGGGGTGGACCGGGCTTTGCAGCGTGCGCCGCCCTCGTCAATCATGAATTCGAGAGCGTATTCTACAAGAATGATCTGAGCTTTGGAGCTGCTCTCCTCAATTTGTACATGGTATGGAAGGTCCTGCCATATCTTAACCAAGTGCTGACACGCTTAGACCTATGGCGGCACGAACTGGGGTAACCTCGGCCATCCCGGTGGATACACGTCGTACGATTACGGATCGGCGCTGACTGAATCTCGCAACCTCACTCGACAGAAGTACAGCGAGCTCAAGTTGATCGGTAATTTCGTGAAAGTCTCGCCATCGTACCTTCTGGCTACACCAGGCAATTTGACTACCTCCGGCTATGCCGACACCGCTGATTTGACCGTGACTCCTTTGCTTGGCAATGGCACCGGATCGTACTTTGTTGTCAGACATACGGATTATACCAGCCAGGCATCCACCTCGTATAAGCTCACCATCCCAACCAGTGCTGGAAACCTCACGATTCCCCAGCTCGGCGGCACCCTGACGCTCAACGGACGTGATTCCAAGGTTCATGTTGTGGACTACGACGTCGCGGGAAGCAATATCCTCTACTCGACCGCGGAAGTCTTCACCTGGAAGAAGTTCGGGGACAGCAAAGTTCTCATCTTGTATGGTGGACCTGGTGAGCACCACGAGCTGGCGGTTTCATCCAAGTCCAACGTCCAGGTCGTCGAAGGATCTATGTCAGGAGCCTCCTCGAAGAAGGCCGGGGATGTCGTTGTGATCGCCTGGGACGTGTCTCCTTCCCGGCGTATTGTTCGGATCGACGACCTCAAGATCTTCCTGCTGGGTAAGTGTTCTGCCTGTAATTCTCACCTCACAAAGCTGATCCTCGAGCAGATAGGTACTCTGCTTACAATTACTGGGTGCCGCAAGTTGACAAGGACGCCTCGTCGACGGGCTTCAGCTCCGAAGAGACTACTGCTTCGTCCATTATCGTCAAGGCTGGTTACCTTGTGCGAACCGCTTATACCAAGGGCTCCGGCCTCTATCTTACCGCGGATTTCAACGCAACAACTCCTGTTGAAGTGATTGGAGCCCCATCAGGTGTCAGGAACTTGTACATCAACGGCGAGAAGACCCAGTTCAAGACCGATAAGAATGGTATCTGGTCTACCGAGGTCAAATACAGTCCTCCGAAGATGCAGCTTCCCGAGATGAAGAATCTGAATTGGAAGTATCTCGATACGCTGCCGGAGATTCAGTCAACCTATGACGATTCTGCGTGGCGGGCTGCCGACCTGGACAAGACATACAACACCCTGCGACCCTTGACTACGCCGAAGTCTTTGTATGGGTCGGACTATGGCTTCAATACCGGTTACCTGCTCTACCGCGGCAACTTCGTCGCCGATGGCAGCGAGACCACCTTTGACATACGCACGCAAGGTGGCTCGGCCTTTGGCAGTTCCGTCTGGTTGAACGGAACCTTCCTCGGCTCATGGACCGGCCTCAATGCGAATATGGACTACAACTCGACCTACACGCTGCCCCAGCTCAAGAAAGGCGAGAACTACGTCCTCACTGTTGTCATTGACGAAATGGGTCTCGACGAGAACTGGGTCGTCGGTACGGACTCGATGAAGAACCCCCGGGGTATTCTCTCCTACAAGCTCTCCGGCCGCGACGACTCCGCCATCACCTGGAAACTGACCGGCAACCTCGGCGGAGAGGACTACCAAGACAAGGTCCGCGGCCCTCTGAACGAAGGCGGACTGTACGCCGAACGGCAGGGCTTCCACCAGCCCCAGCCGCCCAGCAAGAACTGGGAGTCTGCTAGTCCTCTGCAAGGCTTGTCCAAGCCGGGTATTGGCTTCTACACCGCTGAGTTTGATCTGGATATCCCGAGCGGGTGGGACGTGCCGCTCTACTTCACGTTTGGCAACGGCACGAGCTCGGCGTACCGGGTGCAGCTGTATGTCAACGGGTACCAGTACGGCAAGTTGGTTAGCAACATCGGACCCCAGACGGCCTTCCCCGTCCCGCAGGGTATTCTGAACTACCAGGGAACCAACTGGGTTGCGGTGACTCTGTGGGCACTCGAGGAGGGTGGTGCCAAGCTGGATGACTTTGAATTGGTCAATACCACTCCGGTGTTGTCTGCGATTGGCAAGATACGATCATCACCGCAGCCAAAGTGGCGTCAACGGAAGGGAGTTTATTAACAACCGAGATTGCACCAGTGCGTTGGTGGGCCAATGTTAGGGTACAATAATCAAGACTAGCTGTGCATTCGCTTGCTTTTATGCAGTAATCTCAGCTCCTCTGTATCTAACACCAAATAGTCCGTACTCAAGTGCAATCTGTCGTTCCTGAGGCACTCCCGACCTGTGAACTAACTTGGGCATCCTGTTTGCCAAATATCAAACGCGCCGAAGAACCTTATAGTATATTGTTTTGAATGTCACGGTAGTTTATGTAGCGTGACGACCCAAGGTCTGCATATTGCCTGCGTCTAAAGATATGCACAGGATACTTAGAACTTAGACCCATAGATCATAACAAAAACGAAGGAAACAAACAGATCGAGTCATGTAATCAAGCATAACCGACGAACGACTTCATCACATTGGTCGCATCTCTAATGCCGAATGGCGACAGAGTAGAAATGAATTTCCGACGGAGTTGTCCCCTGGTTATAGTTGCCAGCCTTGAATTAGCTTGGAGGTGTATTCAACGAAGAAGCATCCATAACCTGCTGTGGTCCTCCATTAACGCTAACACTGAGCTGGGCCTGTTCGTAGCGGATTTCATAGGTAAACGTGGTGTTCAGTGGGACATTTCAACATAGTTGTACGCAGTGCCACCTAGTAACGCTCTCTTCAACACCCAAATTGAGATCAGATCACCAGACAAGGCGTAGTATAGTTTGGCAACAGGATATTGCGAGAAATTCCCGTCGATATGTATTTGGCCGATGATGGTTCCGTGGCTTAGCCTTCCATTGTCCACTTCTGCAGCACGCACTGTTGCTGTAAGGGTGCATTAGGATGCCAGCTAGTTATATCACCAGTTGTCGGATCGACCTCGCGGAGTTCCGGGCGGCAGTATTCGGTATTTGGTGTTGTAACACATCACATCCTGTGTTATTCGCACCCCCTGGTACGTACATTACCATGGTTCTGTCACTCGAGTCGGTATAGAAATATGTGGGGTTTTGGAACCCATTGTATCCTTCGAGTTGAGTGTCTGAGATTGTTTCTGGGTTACCTGGCGTTCCGATGGGCAATTGAAGTTCCCATGGCGTCAGATTGAAGTTGCCACCAGGCGCACAATCAGATTCAGAGACTTCTTCCTCCACCAGGACCTAGAAGAGCTATGAGGGTTTGCTGGCAGACGGCGGCAAGGGCCACTATGGACAGAACAGTGTTGGACCGCATAATGCTAATGTATTTGATTTGAACGAATCTGATCGCAGTTTGATCAAGCTGAATGAATTAAGACAGAGATGATGTCAAATAAGATAGACTGTGGCAGATGGAAAGCTGTTCTGTTTGCTTGATATTATGGCTCGAAGGACTGCTGTTATATAGTTGTCTGTGAAAATATTTAGAATCTTGTTCACCAGTGTCAACGTCACGCAGTCGGCTCCATATTCTTCTCTCGATGGTCATTTAGCCCGCTCCCAAATGAATAATTTCAGAGGCCGCGTATTCCTCGAAAGTTTTATTTCGTTGACGTCCGAGCGTGATTATGTTCTTTCGGACATGCTTCGGGTTTCGGGTCGATCTGTCCATGTCTGCGGGCTCGGTAATGCAGATCCATTTTTAGACCAATTAGATCAGAGCTTGCTTAATGGACTAATAACAGCAAGCAGCTCTTTGCTATGAAAATAAATAACTGAATTAATAAAATGTAAGATCTGTAAAATTTCAATTTTGTTGCTATGGATCCGCCGTTCCTGGTTTAGTTCATTTGGTATGCTAAGCTTTCTCCGCAGCTCCACAAGGATCCACTGTGCCCACTGGCGAATGGCGATCCCCCGCATTCCTACTATAAACATCGGCTCTCGCATGTGTTCGGACGTGACCTTCGCCGGCCCGTCCAAGCCAAATTGCGATTCGGGGGAGCTGGCACGGACGTTGGGCGCTCTAAAGTCCGGTGGCCCTGCCCTTGCGAGCTTCAAATATGAAATAAGACGAAGGCGGATCATAATCCAAACACTAGCCCTGATTCTATCTCCAGAATTTCTCATCATTCCTAGTTTTGTTCTATCTTCTTGCAGCTGCCGACATGCGTTTTGATGCCAATGCTCTGGAGGGCGTGCATGGAGTCCAGCGGCATCAACTGGATAAGCGCGATCGCATCTGGTGGCACTATCCAGGCCTCCGGACACTTCATCTCCTGCTTCTGTGCTGTATCGTAACCGATGTAACCAACGGATATAATGGCTCCATGCTTAACGGTCTCCAGATCACCACTCAATGGCAGGAGTAAATACATGAAATTTGCATATTCCTCCCGATATGGGTTCAGCATTGAAAGTGACGCAAGGGAATTTCCAGCAGGCGCCTTTGATAGCATGATCGGCCTGAGTGATGATGGAAGCCACTTTCGTGTTCGAGAGTGGTGCGAAGAAGCGATTATCGCAGGAGATATTCTCTTTTCGACGTGGAAACCGTGGAAAGACGTCCTGGTCGAGTCATGGCTGATCCCGGCCGGAGCATGGCATATTCGGGTCCATCGAGTCTCATCCCCGAGAGAACTCCAAACTGTGGAGGGGGGATTCGCCGCGCCACGGACAGATTCTAACTAAGATATCAAGGTAGAGGAGGGTCCTCAGGCATATGTCATCAGTAAACTGGGTGACTTCAGCGGTATTGTCGATCTTTCATCTGAACATCATGCGCGAAACGCTCGAGTCATTCCTCCGCATGGAAATACAAATGTGATGTTTCCAAGGACTCTTGTGCCACAACTTACTTCTTGGAGTGGTGAGCGCAAATACGCCTACCGTTTTTGCTGCAGGGATTCTCGCAGGGCCCGACGGGCACGATGTGTAAAAACAATGGAGTACCCGGCCTCAAATTCCGACTGTGGATCGGTTGGAGGCCATCATCAGGGAAAAAGGAAGGAGGGTTAAGGTTGCAGAGGATTATGTTCCTCCACGAAGATATTCCTAGCAACCTCTGGCCCTTCTTTGCCGAGAACCCGGTGGGTTGAAGCACCAACAAATGGGCTTGAGTTTGGGAATGAAAGAGAGAGCGAAAAAGAAAGAAAAATAGCAAATTGAAGCTGCAAGGCTCAGGTATGACGATTGTTACATAGATTGATAAAAGATCGATATCAGGACGTTGGGGACTGTACTTCAACAGGTCCATGTCGGGAAACGCGTACAAAAGATAACAAGATGGTGCCTTTTTGTAGAGTAACCCTCCCGCCTTATACTCATTCAAATGGAAGCTGCTCCAGATCGAAGATAGAATCCATCCTAGCGACATCTCATAGCATAGTATTAGTTCATATGTTCAGGCTTTCGCCCAATGGTCGATGCAAAGATGTAATCATTGTGATAAAACGAGTGTGGTATATACAAAAGCGAGCATATGTAGACATCTTCAAAAAGCAATGTAATGAAACCAGTCAGTGGTGAATATAAAAGTGCCTGGGTATGTACAGACTGGCTGAAATGTTATAGACAAAAGTTTCAAGACATATAGACGGCGACGTAACCGACCTCCATCATGCTGCCGTAGCCGTCGAGGGTGGCTGAGTTAGGATAACCAGGCTATAAGGTTGAAAGACACTACGTCAGCACTCTCACCTTCTAGATATTTGGAAAGGTGCACAAACGTACCCAGTTGCCGCCAACAGCCACGTTGAGGATGAAGTACAGCGGGTCATGACACAGCGAGGCCCAAACGTTCGAGTCGCCAATCTGGGAACCAGTGATCCGGTGGAACAACTGGCCGTCCATGTACCAGGTAATGGTCTCGGACTGCCAGGTAGAAGGGGTGCGGTCCCAGATGATGCGCCACGTATGCCACGACATATCAGGAATGCTGATGCTTCCCCCAATGCCATTGGGCTCGTTGCAGATGCCGCCCGGATAGACGTTGCAGTGGACGGTGCCGTGGCCCGTCAACTGGCCATTGATGTTCTCGAGGATGTCAAGTTCACCGCACTGAGGCCATGGGGTTCCCGAGCGGATCGAGTTGCCCAAGATCCAGAACGCCGGCCAGATTCCCTGTTTGGCAGAGGTAGGGTTGCCGCCGAACCGGATATTGGCCTCGGCGAGCGTTCTCCTTCCCGCGCTCGGTGTGAAGACGTACTTGCTCTCGAGCCGGCCTGAAGTCCACCCGCCGGACACGGAACCGTCCTTCCAAGGCACGAGCTGCAGAGTGTTGCCGCCGCTGAGCTGAACGTTCCTGGTCGAACTGGTGTACGTCTGCAGCTCGTTATTCACCCCCAGGTTCCCTGTGATTATGTTCCAATTGTTAGAGCTGGGAAGCGTCCCGGTCGAACCGGCGAAGCTATCGCTCCACAGCGGCGTGTACCCTGAGTACGAGGGAGGTGCCCAGGCCGAGGCCAAAGAGGCCAGGGCTGGGAGGAAACAAGCAAATCGGCAGTGCATTTGTAAGGAAGGAACGGTACAAGGCAGAAGCAGATGTGTATGTACAATATGGGAAGGTGGGAATATTCAGGATACTGACAACAGCGCAGGTTGTTTATATAGACATCAAAAGCCTGGCGAGGACCTCAAATTCAGGTGTCCAGGCTGACTGTGGCAGATGATGTTACCATGGGCTTCACATATATTAGGACTGGAACGCAACAATGCTACCCACCAGGTAGGGAGACCGGTCTTCTATCCCATCGCGGTATCGCCTTGGGCCAGGGGTTGACTCCTGAGGCGGCCATTGAATGAGTAGATACTGATTCCGCCCTACCATCATACCTGATACCTCCAAGTATTTCGGGAAGAAGCCAAGTCAATAACCAAGAGGCAGATGATATAGGTAAAGACTCATGACATATCGTAGACAGTTGTGTGGAAAACTCCATGTCCACGAGCAGTGGCGCGTGGCCTGGCATGATGGCAGAAGTAATACTTGAAACCCTACGACTAGGGGATTTAAGAATTCCCCGTAAGATCTTAGCGAATCGGTGCCGCCACTCTGCGCCTGACTAGATTGACGACGTCGGCATGATTGCAGGAGAGAGGAAGGCTGAAGCGAATGAATCTCATTGCAACCTGGAGCGGAAGTCACAGAGAAGAAACACAAGCAACGACTGGTCGCTGCGCGCCGTCGGAGACCATCAGGGGCTCAGATGCTAAACACCTGAATGTTCTCGTCGACAAATAGCCTTGGAAGGTTCGAAGTACCGAGTCATGTAACCCTAAGATAGGTTAAGGTAGCCTGCTGATATCAGATCAGGCATTCAGGGTCAGTGGATATCTCCCAAAACTACTCTATTGGGTAAATAACTTAGTGCGAACTTTAATGTGAAATGCCGAAGTTCTGCACGTCACATGAAACATCATGCATGATAGGCTTGCTTTTAGAATCCGGACGATTATCCAGTTTGGGATTCCACGCATTGCTGCTGTCAAATAAGCCTGCACCAATGTGTGTGGAGATTTCAAGGAGCAGATCATTTTGAAGTATGCATAAATTTGATTAGCGCCAAGGTTTCAGATGTGTCTGGACTCTGGGATATTCTTCATATCACCATGACCTGGACGTAATAAAGCTAAGGGTGGACACAAGCCATCGACGATGCAACTCTGCATGTAGGACGTCTACTTCTGGAGATACATTTCAAACATTACTACAGGCAGCGGACTTATGATGTTTCAAATATATGGAGTACCTAGTGAATATTACGACGGTACGTCGCTCTTCACCTTCCTCAAAAGGCAGATTGGCATCGTGTCCTTTACGGTGCAGTCTGAATGAGCCAAGCCGTGAGCGGCACCCATCAAAATGTAGGCTGGTCCTTCATCTAGAAGTAAGTCCTTACAAATGCCTCAGCGAATCAGTTGTTAAGAGAGATATATAGACGCTGAAGGAGTAATATCATTCCGATCAGTGCTTGCTAGAGCCGGCATGGGGCAGGTTCAAAGGTTGGGCTGAGTTGTGAGCCAACCACAACTTAACCCATATGGGTTTCAGCTTGGCTAATCACAACGTATTAAGGTGGTTAATATAACTCAGCTATAACATTCATAGCTTTACCTTAGATGTAATCAATACACATCGGTTCGCACATATGTTTAACGATAACATAGTAGAAAGGCAGGTCAACAAGCCCAGAATTGAAAGCACGCGGCTTTAGGTTCATCTTCCATTAGACAGCTTGTACAGAGGTAGTCCATGCATAAGGCACACCTACACGTGGCTGGAGCAACACAAGATCTCCTGAGGCTCCGAAGCCGATCCATGTGTCGAACGCAATCTCTATACTCGGAGTCGGGTGGTGTTGTCAGCTGGCTCCTCCTTGATATGTTCGACCGCGAGCTGCTGCTTTGTAGGCAGGTTCAACGACAGTGGTTTGTCCAATACCCAATCCAGCGATGCGAACAGCGTATATGAGATAATGCCAGCCAGGGATCGCATCTCTCTGTATGCACCAAGCTGTAGGCCTTCCGGATGTTAGAAAAGTGCTGGTGCAAAATAGCGAGGCGGTGGAGTGTTGACTCGCTCTGGGTGTCACCGCGGAGAGGCGGCGGTGTACCCCGTCCCAGCCACCGCATAATCGGGACTCCATTCCCTGTCCCCTGTACTCCGTACATCATGCATCTCACCAGCGCCGCAGCATTTTCTCCCTCCTCCCTTTTCTCAATGTCATTACTATTCCAGAGTACTCCGTGCTCCAAGGGAGCATCTTAATCGCAAGCTCGCGGATAATCCCACCCTCATGTCGCTCACACCATCACCATACAAACCAACCAACCCAAATAACCATTTACCGCGAAGCATACAAACACAACAACAATAACCCAACCCTCGCTCCAACACCCCTCCAGTACCACAACCAACTTTCAAAAGAAAACCCGAAAAAGGAAGAAATGACCCCCCTCCGCCGCTACACAACAGTCTCCATCCCGGCCTCATACGGCCGGCTCGACTCCGGCCCCTCCCCGGGAACAGTAGCAGGGATCGTCCTCGGCAGCGTCGCAGGCTTCATCTTCCTCCTGTACCTGGCCTACCTTGGCCTCGGGCTCAACAACAAGCCCCCCGACGACGTGGAAGTCAGCACCGTGTCGATGTCGACGGAGTCCGCGCTGTCGAGGCGGGCGCGCCGGGCGCGCCGGGGCGGTGGGGGAATCGAGGTTGTTGAGGAGCGGCGCAGACCGCGTGCTGATGATCATATTGTGGTGGAGGAGTCGGTGACATCTGCGTCGAGGACGGATGAGGGGGATGTGGTGGAGGTGATTGAGGAGCATTCGTCTATTGATGGGCCAGTGGCGCCGCCGCGGTCGAGGTCGAGAAGGAGTCGGGTGTCGGGGTCTTATCGGACGGTTGATCCACTTGAGTATGGGGGTGGGAGTTCGTATGATGGGCGGTGATGGAATAGTTACAGGATTGCATTTTTTCTGATGTTGTTTTGGATACCCTTGGTTTGATGCGATCATGTTACGACGATGACCTTTATGCTGTGCATCCGGATGACGACTTATGAAGCCATTTCATGCCTATGATTTATTTAATGGACGCTCCTCCTGAACATTATGTTCGGTTCGACTCATGTGATATAGGTTTCAATCCCATAAAAATAGGTACGGAGAGTAATATTAACAAGAATAATACAAGCTCCTCGCCCTTAGGCACAACCAACAAAGGGGGAACGATAAGGAAATGAACGACGGAGAATTCACACAAAGGGGATATGACAAGTGCCAACCTGATAATGCTCCATATCCGTTACAGCGCCGTAGCAGAATAGCCAGAAAAATGATGGACAGAAAGGTATCCGAGCAGAAAGAGGATGTTCAGGGCACTTTGCCCTGGATTTACAAAGGCAAAATTTCACGATGTCGCCTCATGATCCGTTTTCTTTTCGTCACTGCTTAGAACAGAATATCCAAGCAGCAACAGCATGCAAGAGCGGCCATGATACCGGCACAAATGCCACCGCCCGAAGAGCCTCCCCGTCCCCGGTCATCCGCATAGTAACCTTGCTGCTGTTGCGGGTATCCTTGCGGAGGGTAGTACATAGGTTGACCCTGGGGAGGGGGGGTGCCGTAACCGCCGTATCCTTGCGGGGG
>JACBAD010001721.1:0-14192 GCA_014281905.1 Aspergillus hiratsukae | reverse complement strand
CAACCCACAACCTGCACCCGCGGGGCCCCCCTTTTTTGTGGTCACGGCAGCTATGTAAATGCGCCAAAGAGCCTCTTTCTTGTTTAAAAAATCTGTATATAGAACTATAGATTTAGAAGCCCAGGGCTTACCCCCTGGCGGCCTTTGTAAATAGGGAACGGTGGGAAGCGTGCGTGTCACGACCCACGGCCGTTAAATACACACACACACACACACACAACACGACAAGCCACTGTACAACATATATGCATCCTATAGAGAGCGTCTCCAAAGATCTCGGTCCGTTCTACTCAAGTTTTATAGACACCAACCAACTCTTGCCGGGTTACAGCCATTCTCGAAATTGCATTGACCAACATTCACTGAGAAACTCTTTCCTGGCCCACCACCAAGTCCTTAGCGCAGAGTTCTCATTGAGCGGGCCGTACTAAATTGAGACAGCCTAAAATGGACCTTGTATATTACTGTATCTTACCTGGTAATATTCCACGATTCGTACGAACCGGGGTTCGCGGGCAACGTGACATGTCAATGCCCCGCCTCGAAACTGTCGGAATTACTGTGGTAATCCTTCTTTGTGATGGGATCATTCTGTATATTCGTATATCACCCAAGAGGTTGTATGTGCCTAACCCCTCCTTTTGGGAGCGAAGGCACTATGTCTGCAGCTTCACTAGAATACTTCACATGATGTCCTAATAAAGGACTAGCTCATTCTGACACACCCCCTCAGGTTCTGGTCATCGATTAGAGCCTGAACTTGAAGCTATTCCCAACCTTCATGCTTCATATATATCTTCATCGATCTCATCGATCTCTTGATGTCTCTCATCGTTCTTGTTCTCATGTCTCCATTTTGACACGTCCACCAATCCTAACTGTTCAACGAATGGTTCAAATTTCTGTCGAGGAAGCGCCTTGGTAAGACCATCTGCCAACATCTTGCTTGTGGGGCAGTGTTCGACTCGAATCCTTCCCATTCTTGCTTCCTGCCTCAGCCAATGGTTATGGATGTCCACATGTCGAAGCCTGGTCTGTAATCGATTGATATCCTCATTGACCAGCCGAATTGTTTGCACGTTATCACAAAAAATATGGATATGGTGGTTATCCAGGCAAATCTGTAGGTCATTCAGAAGCCTTTCCATAAACATCCCTTCTCTCGATGCTTGGGATAATGCTAGCAACTCTGCTTCTGTTGTAGATGTTGTCACTGTCGCTTGCTTGTTTGCTCTCCATCCCACGGTTCCTCCAAATAGTCGAATGATATATCCCTGCGAGCTCTTTCTGTCCTGATTATCCGCAAAGGATGCATCACTGAATAGAATATAGTCGTCTCCACCCCCTAGCTGCAAAGCTAGATCCTGAGTTCTCTGTAAATACCGAAGAACTTGATCTGCTGCCTTGTGATGTTCTGGACTAGGATTCATGAGGTATTGGGATAGCTTTGAGGTTGCAAAAGCTATATCTGGTCGCGTGACAACTGCTGCATACATTAAGGATCCAATTTTTCTCTGATACTTGTGGATGCTTCTGAGGCTCGCTGTTCCCGTGTAGGGATGCAATCCGCCTTGTGCCATCGGAACATTATCTGATGGCTGTGACTCTGAAAGGTTAGCAATCTTCTCTATATAGGAGGATTGGCTTAGCCATATTAGGTGATCTTTCCGATCCCGAATGATCTCTATTCCAAGGAACCATTGCAATTCAGTGCCTCCAGTCATTTTGAACTGGTCTTGAAGCTTTTTTACAAGCTGTTGCACAATCTCTGTGCTCTTCTTTCTATACGCGAGGACGATATCATCCACATAGAAGAAGATCAGAATATCCCCTTTTGCCATGCAACAAGGCTCGTGTGGGATAGGATGGAACCCTATATCTTGAAGACTCCTTTTGAACAGCCTTTGCCATAGAACTGGGGATTGTTTTAATCCAAAGAGAGCTTTCTTGAGCTTCAGCACTCTTCCAGGTCTTCTGTACCCTGGGGGCATCCGCATGAAAACATCCTCTTCCACTTCTGCATTCACAAATGCATTCGTGATGTCATATTGGATGAGTTCTAGGTCAAAGCGAGCAGCGATTGACATCAAAACTCTGAATGATCGAACTGCTAATGTCGCTGCATATAGATCATCTGTATGGTTTTTCTGCTGATCTCCACGGACGACTAGTCGTGCTTTGCATTTGAGGAATCTTCCGTGCTTGTCGAATTTATACACATAGATCCATTTGCAATCAAGGATCTGCCTGTCTTTGCATAAAGGATCAGAGCTCATAATCTCCTGCCAGGTCTGCATTTCTTTGTGACCTTTGAGATGAACCTTTTCCGCCTGCTCAAATAGGGTCCCTAGTGGATGATCTTTCAAACCCCTATGGCACTTTGGCTCTGGAGGCAAGTTTCGACGGTGCACTCTAGATAGTCCTCCAGGTTGCTTGATCAATCGCTCTAGTTTTGCTTTGCTGATGATTTGATCTCCGTGCTTCCGAATAGACTGTATAAGTCTTCCAGCTAGAAATGACGCTTTCCATGTCTGCAGGTGCTCTGATATAGGAACTTGAGTATTCACGTGCTCTCCTATCGCAGATGAAAACAGTGCTGCTGGATGAAATGATTCTTTGGGCGATTCTGGAGGTGTTGGATAAGCATCATCCTCCTTCTCTTGCTGGTGTGCTAGGTCACATGCTGACGGTGCAGTATCCATGATATACTCGATTGAGTCGAAATGTCCAATGTATGAGAAATCATCTGTCTCTTGGGTTCCTCTTTCTAGAGAGTCCTGGTGCTGGATCTCTATATTCTCCACAATTTGGTTGAACTCCTGTAATGACACTTTCTGAAATTCATCCTGCATGATCGCTAATGTTGTTGCCATGTTTCCAGAGAATTGTTCTTCCTCATTGAATATCACGTCTCTCGTTCGAATGACTCTGTTCTGCCTGGGCAGCCAGATCCGATAGATATTAGTGGAATCATATCCAACTAGATATCCAATCCATGCCCGTGGCTTGAATCTCTGCAATCTTTTCTCTTTTTTCTGTGCTTCCGGAGTCATTGCAAAGGCCTTGCACCCATAGACCTTTAGATGTGCTTGCTGAGGCTTCCGATCCTCTACCACAACCCCTTCACTGTGCGCAATATAGGTATGAAACCTATCAATTGGAGTCTTCCAGTTGGCTTGATAATGAGGTGTACGGTTGAATAGGTATACTGCTGCTCGTACAATCTCTGGCCATAGAAATGCAGGCAGTTTTGCACCTTCCCGCATGGCCCGAGCCTTGTCCTTTATTACACCCCCTGAGCGTTCTGCTCCTCCATTTTGTGACTGTGTATTGGGAGCAGAAGGCTCAAACTTGATGCCTTTAGAGCAGATAAATGCGTAGACTTGAGGCTTTTGGGTAACGATCTCATTGTCACATTCGATGATTTTGGGTATGATGTTGTACTGATGCTTTAGAGTCCTGAATAGGTCCTCCAATGCCTTGATAATCGTGTCTGAAGTCCGGTCCTGTAGATAGTAATCCCACACAAGCCCAGACCACCTGTCTGTGACCAGCATGAGGCTTCGAAAGTCTTGATATCCTTTCTCAAAGTCGTGAAAGTCAATCGCTAGTTGTAATCCAGGTCCTTCCTCGATATCTTTAGGAGTCCTCCTAATCTGCCGTTTCATTTTGGCAATTCCACAAGCATCACATTCCACTGTTGTTGGCCCACGGATTCTAGCACCCTTTGAAGCATTGACTAGGTGCTCTATTGCTTGAGGACCGGGGTGCCCTAGGCGAAGATGCCACCGTTGAGCATCCGCTAGCACTGAATTTCGAATTCGATAGGAAGGCCTAGTGGTGGTGAAACTTGCGTATCCTTCCGGCTGATATTCAATGACAAATTGATCATGTCGGTCCTCTAGGTAGGCAATTGGGTTCCCTTCCTTTGTTCGAATGACATTCTGACCCAGCTGATTATCCCACCAAAGATTCATTTGGTGTAACTTCCTTAGTGACACCAGATTGCATACCATATTTGGGCAATAGGCGACATCATAGAGGAGTAGAACTGCTTGCCTCCCTCTGAGTGATGAGTTGACTATAATACTGACATTACCATATCCCTGAATGGGAACTTTTGAGTCCCCTGCCCACACAAAGTCTCCTGGTGGTGCTGTCCGAAAACTTTCGAATCGGGATAACTTATTGAAGATATGAATCGTCGTTCCGGAATCAAGGATTGCAGAGTTGTTCAATGGGTATGTTGATAGAAGCAAGGCAAAAGAAGCTGGCATTCTTCCAACCTCTCGTACTAGTCACTCGTCTTGATTGTATGCCTTCTTCTCCTCTTCCACCTGTTTTGCAAAGCTTTGATCATCCTTCAAGGATAGATTTACTAACCTTCTAATAGCAGGACGCTCCTTGAATCCTTCTGGGGCCTTATTAGGAAATAAATAGAAGCATTTCTTCCAATCATGAAGTTGTCCACAAGCTTGGCAGGACCTTGTCGGTCTTAATGATCCCGGGTCATTCCTTTTGAACTCCTGCGGTGATCCACGATCTTCAGTACTCCGCTTTCGCTTTTGGGACCTCCTTGTTGGTGCGGGTGCCTTATCTTCGTCACTATCTCTGCCATAAGCACCAGAGATAGAGGCATTGCTACCTTTGCCATAAGCTCCAAAGGTAGGACCGAATGATCCCTTAGCAATCTTGCTTTGGGAGGTTCCCATTCGATTCATGCTATCACGGAAGTCCTGCGCAACCAATCTAAAGGATAAACTTCCTTCTTGAATGTCCTGCTTCTTATTTATCCAATAAGATTCTACCCAATGAGGATTCAAAGGTCGTACAGCTGTTAGAAAGTCTTTAATCCAATCACCTGGAGAATTAGCGACTGCAATTCTTGCTTTCATGGCCTTCTGCATGGCCAATTCCCAACTGTTTATCCAAGCATGAATATCCTTTGATCGTGGGGTCTTAATGACCTTCTGGTAGGCGTCCCGAGCCAGTTCCTTGACTCTGAACTCATCAATCCCAACGTTCTTCTTTAGATTGTCATACCAATCCTTCAAAGATTCAGATGGAATGCAGCAGAATTCATAGACCTGTGGTGATACAGTCTTCTGAATCCACTCCCTAATCTTATTCAATTCCACTTTCTGTTTGTTATATTCCTCCAGATTGACTCGATAGATTGTCCAAGCCAGTTGATGCTCTGCCTGGGACAGTTGGGGTCCTGTGGAGGTACTCCGGGTGCTGTTGGCGGGTGGAGGAAGATAATCCGCCGCATTGGGCATTCCAGGCTTTGGTAACTCATCTCCATCGCCAGTAATGATATCCCAAATATCCTTGCCTCTAGCTAGACCTTCAAATTGGGTCTGCCACTGCATCCAGTCCTCCTGGGAGTTGAGTCGTATGGTTGTATCTTGAGCGGTTGCCATGTTAAAGAGGGGTTCAGATTAGGGCAAATCGTTCGATAGGTAGGATTTGAATCAAATAATGATGGTAGTAATAGATATAGATATAGACAGTATCTTTTAGAGCGAATGAGACTCTTAATTGTCGGAATTACTGTGGTAATCCTTCTTTGTGATGGGATCATTCTGTATATTCGTATATCACCCAAGAGGTTGTATGTGCCTAACCCCTCCTTTTGGGAGCGAAGGCACTATGTCTGCAGCTTCACTAGAATACTTCACATGATGTCCTAATAAAGGACTAGCTCATTCTGACAGAAACTCATCGTCCTTGCAGCCTCAAGCGCTAGCCATTCACAGGACTACCAGTTCGAACTGGCACCCAATCACTCAGTCATCGACACCTTATGTTGGCCACAGAGTGTCGAAGTATTAGGCTACCTGAGATATACTGGGTTATCGAATATCGTGCTTAAGGCAGGAAATGGCTGCTCCATTTGGCTTCTCAGTTGGCGATTTTATCGCTGTGCGTTTCAGTTTAATAACAGAAGACCGCTCTTTAAGCTAACCAGACCGTCCAGGTGGGAAAGCTCTTGCATGATATCGTTCAAGTGATCAATGACCGTGATGGTGTAGCGTGCGATTATCGATCTTTTATCTCTACTCTCAGATCGTTATACGTTTGCATCAACACGATAAAAGACGCTCTAGAGCATCTTACTCATGACTCTTCGAATCCTGGATTACACGAAGTATCCCTTATTAACGGACTCATATACGAGATAAAGCAATGCAGAGGACTTCTAAATTTTTTCCTGGACAATACTCGGAAATACACTGCATCCTTGCTTCCCCACGACAAAGCACAGAAACTGAAGGAAGCGCGAGCAGTGATGTCATTCTTCTCAAATAAAATAGAGACGGCTCAGAGGAAGTTATCGTGGCTTGTCTTCCGGAAAGAAGATGTTCAAAGGCTCGAAAGGGATTTACACGGTCATCTGCTAGCTTTGCAGTTATATGAGTCATTGCTTCAGCAGTAAGTGAATATTAATGTTATCCACGCTAGGTCAATACATTGGCTCAAATATTTCATAGCATGACTCTATTCCGAATCGAGAGAAGAACCACCGAAGTCGCAATTGGCACGCATAAGGGTGAAGCTACAACCATAGCTATATATGATCTTCTGAAGTCCATCTATAACCAACTCCCCCAACAAATGAGCGACAGGTTAAATAAGCATCAACCAGTGTTCTTTGAAGATGCCCTTGGCCGTTTGATCGAGCTCCCTCGAGAGTTTTGCATCTCTAAGGAAGTGGGTCAGAGAGAACAAAACAATTCAAGAATAATGTTAGGTTAACATATGAACAGAGATTTGAGCGTCACATTGATATTCTTTTTGAGGGCATGCCAGGGTACGATCAAGTTGTCAGGAGACAATATCACTTGGAGGATCCTGAAGGAACGACTACCATTTCGGCTCTAAACTGGCACGTCAAAGTAACGGCCGGGGCAAGAGTAGCTATGACTTTATTATTTTACAGAATTACTCATGAAGCGAAACGCAGGCCTCGCCAGATATGTCCAAGATGTAAGACATCAGCTAGTGTGTCTGATTCACAGCGAGGCATGACTGAGTGGTGCGTCTTCCTGTCTCTTTCCTATTATCTATGCTGAAGAAAAGTTGTCAAAACTAGCTTTAATTGCAAACTCTTATTCGAATTGGTTGATGCCACTGACGTCAGAGATGACACCTACGGTGACATATGGGATAGACCACAGGATCGAAATCGCCTAGATTCTGAGGAACAGAAAAAGAAGGAAACCACGGAACTGGATGCATTTCGCAGAATCCGCTATATCACGGCTTTTACAATTACCGGTCGCCGTAACCTCCTCCGAGAAATGTTGAAAAAGATTGAACAATCAAAGGAACAACCTAGCGGTCGGCTTTTGCTCCGGGGTTTGGGAGGAATAGGAAAAGCGCAAATCGCAGAATTATTCAGGACTTGAGTACTTCTAAGGAAGTACAATGAAGGTTACCGTCACAGTACGCATCCAGGTCAGCCTACTGCGAGCTTCAGCCTTCTACTTTGCACCTACCTATTATTTTCTCCTTTGCCGGGAGATCACCCTACTTCTCTATTCCCAAGTCATTCTCGAACTACAGTACAGATTTCAAGGCCTGTCTCAGCGATGGTCACGATTCTGATCTTTCTACCACATGTAAATAGACTACCGGCCGCAAACAGGGGATCAGCCACGCGACAAGATGTCTAGATACCACTGTCAAAGTAGTTATGCGTATATTACCGTTACATGGAGGACATTAAGAACATGACCAAGAGACACTCAATTAGAAGTGGGGTGATCAATCCATTTCTTGATACTGAGGGTAATTTTTGAGAAGTTAACAGCTAGAATGGCATTACATCGGCAGCCTCTCTAGTTATATGATTCCATAGCTTCTATGAAGCGCTTGTATAAGTCGTGTGATATTACATAGAAAGACACAGTACTATACAGGGAGTTTTTGAACCGTGTCCCTTAACTTAATATAGCTCATTCAATGTTTGATCCGCGGTAAGGCCTTGGGGTGGGACCAGAAAGGAGTGATTGAGTGTCTGCTAATCAAGCCGATTTTGAGAATCACTGTACAAGTAGCTCCTTTAACTTTGGTTGTAAAATAAGCCTCCAGTGAAAGCGAGGGGATAGAGCCAGATCTTGTTCTGTATCTTCCGCCACCGTCCTGTTATTGAGCGTGACCTTCCACTCGATCAACTAGCGGATACAAGTCGATGGATCCTCGCCATAGGTTCGACCCTCCCAATCACTGAATTGGAGTAACGGAAGACTATTCGTTTGCGAAACAGTTTGTTGTGGAGAGGCGTAATCGACAAGGGAGATGTGATCGACGTTGATGCAGCTTATGTCGGACGGGGAGGCAGGTAATCAACGGAAGTTGCCAGATGTTGGTGTATATCTGATGGATCGCCCCATGGGTCGAACGCCATGCCTTGGTTGAACGCCATAATCATTATGAGTAACAAGAGAACTGGGAGTCATTTTCTTGGGCCTACTGTGACGACAGTCCAAGGGTGGATGATTATCAGTTGAGGCTTATACCATCAGGCACTGTTGAGGGTGTTGTTCGCCTGCAAACAACCGCCAATTGGTCAGGATGGTCGTTGGCTGCTAATATCACTTTTTGAGGTTCTCTGGGCCAAAGAGACACCCTCACAAGCGATAACTAGCACACACTGCACAAAAGCAGGAGGAGAAGAAAAAGAAGTAGAAAGGGGTCTCTCAGCAGATCAGATCATCAAATTACTTGGCCCAAGTTGGCCTTCCCCACATGATTTGCAGAGATCCATCATGGAATTCCATGGGCTTTTCTTTCGTACGCATAATGTAATTTTACGTCACATATTATGGTAACATACACGACGTATTTTACCGAGCCCCTTAGTTTAATGCTGGCCTGCTCAATACATGATCTACGCTAAGGCCTTGGCAGTGGGGCTAGGGAAGAGTTCCTCAGTGTATGTTGGTAAAGGCGATTTCGAGAATCGCTGTATCCTTAAAAGGTGCAGGATAGTAAAAAACCTTGCAACTAGTGTTATAGCCCACCGGGCACAAAAGACAATGAAAACCTTACCAAGTCTTCCCGCGAAGGGGACCATCTGTTATCCGAGTTAAAACATAAATCTGACCACTTGCTTACTGGCTGGCATAGCTGTTAAAGTTTTAGACCATCGTGACCAAAGCAAAATATCAGTGCGCAGTCACCCCAGGCCATTGCTCTCACCAGAACAACTGCGAGATCATCCGGTGGGCTTCAATCCTCCCTCTGTTGAATTTCATTTATGCTCAATGGATATGTGTTTGACTGGGAGCCTCAGGTCTGTGTCATGGAGTCTTGGAGATACAGACTTTTGACGAGATTTTTGGTAGTGATCCGCCTTTGCTGCGTGAACAACAGCGGCAAACAGCTTGATCTGTATGGTGTGGCACAACCCAGCGGCAAATCGAAAGATACAATTTGGCAAAAAGCCTTTCGCCCCGCATTCCAAACATGTATATTGAGGATGGTCGCCGAGTTTGCACGCGTCCTCCTGACCACTACCGAGATGATGTTTAACTGTGGCTAGCAGCGTACTTGCAGCTCCTCCACATGACTCAATAAGTCGCCACCTTATTGCCGTCTTGTGAACATCCTACACGATGCCCAAAAAGGCGGCGTTAACTGGGTCCCCATCATTGGCTTTGAGAACCCTCACATCAGGTAGCTCCCCTCAGCTTTCTTCCATGAGAAGTATTCTGTCTGTTGCTAGTTTTCTCGGAGGAACTTGGATGCTCCACTGTAGTACCCATTGTTTGTCTTTCCGAGGGGCCCGTATTTCTTCATATCTCACGAGTTGTGCTTCAAAATTGATATCCGCCAGGCTCCATCGTGTGATTTCCAAGCAAAAGTTGCGAAATTCCTTTATCGTAAATCGTGCGCCCTTCCCGTCAGGTTGCTTGTAACTGGATTGAAACTCATCCTCCTGCAAACCCACTTGACGGCCCCATATCCTGCCTCCTGGCTTCGCTAAGTAAACTAGATTCCGGAAAAAAATCTCCTGATCTTTGAGACCAAACAAATGTATCACGTTTGCTGTGTGGACGAAGTGGTATGCATCCTGAAGATCGATATTCGTTTCGGAAAATTTGGGGTCCAACATATCTGCTTGACGAAAACGAAACCCTGTAGCGTTTGGGCTCTCGTTGTAGAGGACATGTCCCAGATTAAAGAAGCCTGGGAACACCAAAGGACATTAGTTATATAATGAGCAGGCGCTTCTAAGCAAACTTACTCCTCTCGATATCTAAACCTAAGATCGACTACCGTCGAAGTTAGCATTCTAGCTGACTCACCAGCAGATTCAGGAGCCACTTGCGATATTCCAACTTACCTCAGCAGAGTAACCATCGAGGATCAATTTCCGAATGTCGGTGCCCATGCAGCAACCTACATCAATAACAGTTTATCAGCGCTTGATGAGGCCAAAACCGTGCTGTATGCAAAGTGGTGGTCAATCCGAGGCTCAGCAAATATGCTTTCACGTATGCATGTATGGGGAGCAATCTGTGGCAGTCAGCAGTCAGCGGATATAATTGCTTTCCAGACCTCGAACTTCACGAACCTTCAGGCCGAGATACCTCGCATTAGATATCCTGTTTATTATGGTCCCATACTCGGTGAAGTGCGAATGTCTCCTCTGATCTCTTTAGGAAAACTTCTTCAGGGATAAGGAATGAAGAAGAGAGCAGACCGAATATATCTCGTGAGATCTGGTCTTGATGGTATTAGTGAAAAGAAACAACAACGACGAAAGACAGGAGTAATGCCGACCGTCAAAAGACACTGGGAATTGCCGCGTGCCGTGTACATGCCGAACCGAAGTCAATGGCTGGCTTGGGAGGTTGAAGACATGCCACTTGTCCCAGTCAAAGACTTCACGAAGGACTGCTTTTAAATCCTCAGCCAGCCGAATTCCCAATGCTAAGTTGAGAAAGAAAACGTCTGGGCGTGCAGTAAATCTTCTGCTCAGCAAAGCGCAACAGAAAAGTCCATAACTCAAAACTTCCTCGATATTTTTCATTTGCCATGGAGAGTCTCGAGCAACTGATTCAAGGAGAGGTAATAGAACGTAGTCAAGTTTGGAAAGAGCAATAACTTTTCCAATTGTGTCAACGTCAATATTGTACTCAATATGGACGGCACCCTGCTGGAAGTCCCACGACACCATGACTCCTGACTTGTGAATCTGACTGACATCATCGCAAAGAAGGTCTGCGTAGAGAACGTTGAAAAAGGCATCATTGTATATTGACTTAGCCATGTCAAGGAAAGGGCAATGAACCCCCGACACCTCATAGTCAATGTACATCATGTGAGGCGTGTTTTTGCTCTGTAACCATCAAGTTTCCGCCGTGGCCGTCCCCTAGGCCGAAGGCTACAGGCAGAGTGCTTAAAACTCCTGACTCCCTGGGATCAAGTACTCTTCTGGCATGGTCAAGGTAATAACGTAAAGGGCCGCGGGATACCCCATTGATTACTAACGGCACCTCCAAGAACGCCGAAGTCGTTAGGCCCTTTGGCTGCTGCACCCCGAGAGCCTGCAGAATCCACTCTGAATAAAACTCAAAGAAGCGTACGTTATATTCCAATCGTTTGAAGTAGAAACGGTGAATGCGCTGTCCTGCGCACTCCCCTGCGTCTGGATCCAAGTGGAGCGTTGTGCGGTAGGCGTCGCTCACGTGTTCTCCCCTCCGCAGTTCAATATCAAGAAACCAGTCCACGGCGTGCCGAAAACTTTGCTGATTTAAGAACGACAGATCATTGTAGTAGTCGAGTCAAATCTGATTAAGTATTTTCCCTCCAAATAGGTTGAAGAAAACAGTAGATGCTTTCCGATCCACAGCAACAACGCGCTGAGTGTGGTTCGGTGGAAAATAGCGTAGAATATCCGGGAAGGCAAGAAGCTCAACAGTAATGTGCGGTGACTTTTTGACAAAGACCTGCCGCCATTTTTGAGTATCCTGAACGTATAACTCTCCGAACAGTCCTTTCGAATTAGAAGTGAAGGCTGATGGTTGATACTGCTCGGAAGCTTCGCGAAATTGAGGGATGTCTTCATCGGGCGAACTTGTTTGAAACGAAGATGAATACCTGGGCAACCAGGAGCCCTGTGTTGCTGGAAGAAATGTGATAACAGAGTAGTCATGTGAGAGATCCCTAGTACGTACGGCTGCAGTCTCGTACTGACATTCTGGCACGTGATCGAGCAACTTAGATAATAGAGATATCTCGGAAGCAACGGAGACCATTTTAATTGCTCTGGAGAACTCAGACTTCAGTCTCCGGACATACCGAGCGGGGAAATCAGGGTACCTGTAGAGCAGGGGTATCATATGCTCTACGTTCGCGTCACTTGATATAGAACACCATTTTCGAAGTAGTGCCGCTTTTATACCATCTGTGGTGTTTGCAGAGATCTCAAAGATCTTCTGAGATGTGAAGAAGAGGTCGCAAGTCACGCCTGGGTTAGCTGCCTTGGTAGAACCTTTTGGGGAGAGAAAATCCGCGTCCGAAAGAACAGACAGGTTCTCAGTGAGTTTTAGTGGCTGGTAAACGAAGATGCGGTGACCGTCCTGTGGATTATAGCGATGAGTGTATCTGACGGACCGCGCAGAAAGAACACCAAAGGTGCAGGCTGTGCGCTCCAGGCTTATATGAAGAAGATGTTGCCTGCTACAAAGCTTCAGCGACCGTTTCGAACCATCTTTGCCGAAACCCGCGATCCGTAATACGTCCCAGTGAATTTGGCTCCCGTAGTCTTCTGAAATCTGTTGTCCAAATTAGCTGCCAGCATCTTCACCCTGATTATGAGGGACGCACTCCATGGAGAATACTCTGCCTGCATAATGCCGAGAAGGTAGAGCACCTGAGATTCCCTGTGCAGGGCAAGTGAGACGATATCTTCTTTGGAGTCGACAATTCCAATGAGATCCCAATCTTGGGATTCACCCGACTTTTGGCCTGGGACTGCGAAATCTCCATCCCGGAAATTTCTACTACCACCAATGCCAAAATAGATAAATCCCAGGCGCCCGGCCAATGCGGTATCAAAATGATTCATGTTCGCTGTGGATTCGACTGGACGAAAGTAATATAAAGAAATTTTGCACATACCCACAGTCTCCTATATATATGAGGCCTGATACCACAGCCTCCACAAAATTCAGCTCGGCCAGCTCCGCCTGCCAATAACTCATCTTGTCACAATTGTCACACAAGACGGCGCCTAACAGCCAAGGACCTCCATGTAAGATAGGCTACTTGTGGGACTCCCCCGCCCGTTTTAACCGCCCAATCTGGTCACATTCGTCTTCGCAGAAGGTGAATGGTATTGGTATGACTCACATGGATTTTCCAACCAAAGCAGAAGAGTTAGTAGAGGGACTGCCCAGATAGCTCGGACGGGCATTTTGGTTTCAATATAAGTTGATCATTATGAACTACGCCTGGTCGGTCAGAGAAATATTTCTTGGGGAGCCGTGGGGGTCAAGCTCAGCCTCAGTGGAAATGCCTGGCCTCTCTGGTGCTCAGGAAACTGTGGAGCGGTTTTCGCCGTAGGCAATCAAGGTAAAGGAGCCCCGAAAAATAGCGGCAGTTTGTCAGCACCTGCTCGGTCATATTTCGTATCGCTCGTTATTCGTATACTTAGGGCGGCTTCGCTGCTAGATTCGACGAACCCCCCATGGTTGAGTACCAGTCTATGTATCTGCGGCGATCTCCGGCGGATTTATAATCACGGGACACACGGGAATCTGATTGCGAAGCGGCGGCAAAAGAGTCGCCGAAAGGCGGTAAGGCAGAAACAGTATGGATGCCCATTGCTGAGTGAAACTCTTTCCTTCTTTCCTTTGACAACAAGATCAAAAGATTGGAATTGTGGTTGAGCAACCATCTATAGGTGAGATCATATATCTGTTGCTTGGTCATACTTTTTCTAAGAAGTCCTCAGCTATCTCAATCCGTCCCCATGGCCACTTCCAAATACCCCACCACTCAATACACCTCCGAAGAATTTGTTGAAAGTAGCGGTGCTATTCTATTTGACTTGTCACATGAGACAAAGCGTGTCTGTTTGATTCACTACACTGTAAAGGATGAATGGCTTCTGGCGAAAGGTCGACGAAATTGTGGCGAATCTCGGCTTGAGGCAGCTTTGAGGGAAGTGGAAG
>JACBAD010002091.1:0-145465 GCA_014281905.1 Aspergillus hiratsukae | reverse complement strand
CTCCCTCCCCGTCCTCAACACCCTCCGCACCAAACGCGTAATCCTGGCATCTGCCTCCCCGCGGCGCCGCCAAATCCTCTCCCTCCTGGGCCTCCCCTTCGAAGTCCTCCCCAGCAACGCCGCCGAGGACTTCCCCAAAACAATGGACCCCTTCGAGTACGTCCTGGCCACAGCAACCAAGAAAGCGCAAGCGGTGTACACCGCCGAAATCGACAACGAGGAGAAAGGCGAGCCGGCGCTGATTCTCGCTGCTGATACCGTGGTTGTTGATAATGTGTCCGGGTCGATATTGGAGAAGCCGCGCTCAGAGGCACAGCATATCGCTATGCTGAAGATGCTGCGCGATAATCGGGTTCATAAAGTGTATACGGCCATTGTGGCGATGGCGCCGTTGGCGAGTGCGCGGCAGCCTGGGTATGCGCTTGAGACGCACATCGAGGAGACGGATGTGGTCTTTGATGGGAGTGTTACGGATGATTTGATTGTGGCGTATGTAAGGACCAGAGAGGGGGCGGATAAGGCTGGTGGGTATGGGTTGCAGGGACTGGGGTCGATTTTGGTGGAGAGTATACAGGGGAGTTGGGATAATGTTGTGGGCTTGCCTTTGAAGGCGGCGTTGAGGTTGATTGAGAAGGTGGTGGCTAGGGCGGAGGATGAGGATGGGGAGGAGATGGATATGATGGAGGAGGAGGAGAAGGAGGAGGAGGAGTAAGCGTGTTGATTTGGGCTCATTATGATATCCTTCGTATGATGCTGCGATGCTTTTATTTATGACGCTGGTCGTTTCGTTATAGATGGCAGGTATAGAAAGTCTTCGGTTTACATTTTATAGCCCAAGCAGTAGAGCAGCTAGGCTTGACGAGACAGATAGAAAATATGACACATGTACATGACTGAAAAAGAACCATCGAATCAAACGCAAATCTCAAACAACACCCTCAAGACTGGTCTATGCCTTCCACACCCGCTTGATGCCCTCTGTGATACCAACGTCGTTTGTCTCGAACTCATACAGACCGACCGCAGTGGTAAGAGTGAAAGCACGCAGTAACCAGGTCAGGAACGTCTTGGTCTTGGGGACGCGGCGCTCGGGGAAGTAGTCGATGATAGAGGCCCTGCGACTGTAAGTTCGACTGCCTGTAAAAGATCGAAAAGCTAGAACATACTGGAAACCAATGTGGGAGTGGAGGACCAGCAGGGCGCAGAGGACAGAGTCCATGACGGGGTTCAGGGAGCCGACGGCGAAGGGAGCGATGGTCAGAGGGACCAGTCCGACAGAGACGAGTCTAATCCGTATCAACTTGACCTATAACCCTCCATCTGAGTCCTCATAGAATAGGAAATACGCACCTCTCGAATGTCCAGTGGTAGCTACCCTCCGAAGGGTGAGGCTTGGGAATGGGAGCAGGGTCGTTCACTGGGAGAGTCTTGTCAGTCCATCGTCCTTCAGTTTCTAGTATGAAGCTGGATATATCGGATGTTGCGGATTGCGGATTTGGAAGAATAACGGCGTGTATCCCGCTCCGCATCTCAACCAATATCAATGCCACTAACGAAGGGGTTTCGACATACTTGTTCCCTGAATGGTCTCTATACGCAACTGTTAGCTCTACTCCATTCCGTGCACCCCCGATCAACGCAATATCCCCGCGATCACCACTCATCACCGTCATAACCCTCATAAACAAATCAATGAGTACTTACGAGGCAGAGGAGGCAGAATCTGCTTCTTCGCAGAAGCATGGAAAGCCACAACCTGCGCAACGTTCCTGTTCACCAAGGGCGACCGGAAGGCAGACAGGCAAGAGTGCCTAGAAAGGAGGGACTGGCGCGCAATCGAAGCCATCGTGACGATATACGAGAACTCGATCCAACAATATCCTGCGAGCCTGCTGGGTTGAATCGTGAGGGCGTTTGAAGTCCTGAACCTAGTATTCGAGGTGCAGCTTGAGATCGTGAGGTTGAATTGGAACCTCGGGAATCCGATTCGGGATGCGGTCATCACATTGTGCGCGCTCTGATTCGCTAGTGGCTCTCCGCCCAGCCGAAAATGGCCGACGTTCCGGCAGATGATTGTATCTTGAATGCTTCTGTCGTCTGTTCTATCTAGCATGTACTGGGACTTAACTACTATGTCGATATTTGTCTACAGAGCTATTGCGAGTGAATTGTTTTCACTGACAATCGCACAATCCTACGTGTTCAGACGTCCATCCTACGCGATTACGGAAACCAAACTGAAGAATGTTTTGGCGCCAGGCATATGTAATTCATTTCGCTCATATCTCGTCATAATGTGCTTATGAGATGATTATACTACTAACATGCAATATTCAACGGACCCCCTCCATCTAGAACTTCAGAACAGCCTTGCCCTTGTTCTTACCGTGGAAGATACCCACCAGACCCTCGGCCGCGTTGTCGATGCCAACGGTCTCGTGCACGAGAGTCTTGAAGGAACCCTCCTTGATCCACTTCTGCACGTTCTTCTGGTGCTCCTCAGTGTACTTGTCACCCATGCCAGGATCGGAGACGATGAAGCCACGCATATCGATACGCTTGATCAGCACATTGTGGATGTTCTTGATGGGGTAAGGAGCCGTGTTGTATTGAGAGATCAGGCCGCAGACAACGATACGACCGAAGTTGTTCAAGGCGTCCAGAGCAGCCTCGAGGTGCTCGCCGCCGACGTTCTCGTAGTAGATGTCGATACCCTGGGGAGCCAGGCGGGCCAGGGCATCCGCGGGCTTTTCCTTCTTGTAGTTGAAACCGCCGTCGAAGCCCAGCTCCTTGGTGATGTACTCGAGCTTCTCATCGGATCCAACACTGCCAATGACCTTGAGACCCTCGTGCTTAGCTAGCTGACCAACGAGCTGTCCGACAGCGCCGCTGGCAGCGGAGACGAAGATCGTCTCACCCTTCTTGGGCTTGCCAATCTCGTAGAGGGAGGAGTAGGCGGTCAGACCAGGCATACCCAGAGCGCCGAGGAACACGCGGATGTCCTCAATGCCAAGGGGGTTCTCGAGGTGGCGGATGCGGGCAACCTGGGAGCCATCGAGAACGATGTACTCCTGGATGGGGACAAAGCCGATCACCAGATCGCCTTCCTTGAAAGAAGCATTGTTGGAGCGGAGGACCTTGGCAATCGACGAGCTGTCGACGGGCTTGCCGAGCTCAAGAGCGGGAGAGTAGGACTTTACGTGAGCCTCGCGCATGCGGCCACGCATGTAGGGGTCGAAGCTGGTGTAGAGCGACTGCAGGACGACGCCATTCTCGGGGGCGGGAGTGTTGGCGTCATAGTCGACAGACTCGATGGTAAGGTGCTCGCCGGGGACGGGGTACCCTTGGGGAACTTTCTTGAAGATAAGGGCCTTGTTCGAGCTCATTTTGGCAGTGAGTGTTGGACAGTATGGGGAGTATTCGGAGGATGAAGTGTATAGAAAGCTCTAGAGTGGTCTCAAGTCTCAACAATAAATAGCTAGTCTGTAGCTACGGAGAGCAGACTGATTTATATACTGTAATAATAGCCTAGGTAAGTACGTAGCCCACTTTTTCCAGAGAGAAGAGGGGCAGAGCCAAAGTCAATGAGCTTGAATGACGAATTTCCCTGGATTATCAAGCAGGGAACACCAGAGAAGCTTCTTCAGAAGTCAAAAAAGACGGAAAGTACCTAGGTAACTCTTCTGGAGCAGCGGAGTGGCTCCTATACCAACTTATTTCTTCCCCGACTCCGTCGCGAGCCGGAGACTTAAGGTAAGCTGGTAACACAATTCTGTGGAACGCATTCTTCATAGCTGCAATTAGTGGAGCTATCGGGCAGATTCATGACCATCCCCGACGGCTGAAACACACCTTCTAGGAAAGAGAACCGTTCCAGCGTTCCTTGAGCGGGTGGACACTGGACAGGAAGGCGAATTAGCATGATTTTTAATCATGATGATTTTTGTCCGGAGGTGTTCCCTAAAGCAGCCATAGACCATGGCACACTGTATGCATAGCGACCGCCATCACTAATGCGGTTTTAATGCACGGCCAGTTAGGACCACAGGGCATATTTGCTCGACGTACGACATAATTTTGATCTGAGTCCTGAAGTGAAATTAAGTAGATATAGATAAGCGTTGGACAGAAATAAGGTGCTTATCTATATCCACATACATAATTAGAGAGGTATTGAGAGGTTTAAGTGGTCAAGTCATCATCTCATTATTGGCCAAGTTCATCGTGCACATTTTACACTCCATAGCATACTACTCTAGTCTAGTACGAAGTATCTATTCCATACTAAAGGTTCTCTCCTCATTGATGTTGTTTGATAGCCAATAATAATCTCAATTTCTTCAAGAACAGTTCACCCTGTGGCACAAGTTCGATACCATCGCTCCATGTAGTACATCTCCGTCCCCATTTCAAGGATGCAGTTTCAAAACTTCTTCGCCAGCTGAATCCTCAAACGCGCGCGGGAGAGCTGTTCTCTATACTTGATCTGAAGTATCGTATCAACGGTGCATTCGGTCACCCAGTGAGTCAACTCGGACGAAGGACTCAGTGGTACATCTCCATCTTTATCATCCAACATCGGCAGTCGTAGACATGTCGACTCAATAATACTCAAAACGAAGGCACAAACCCGCTATATGAAGATGCCTTGCAAGCTCCTGTTGAGACAGATACCATAGGCCCATCCCCTTCTAATTTTGTACACAATAGACATAACTGAGAGACTGTAGCGTTAGCAGAATATAAGTCACAGTGTACTTATCTTGATCATCTCCTGTCCATTCATCGTATTCCTGATGCCCTGATCAAATCACCACAACCACTTTTTTGTTTGCCTGAGGCACGCGGACCAATTATAATACATTGTCCCCTAGTCGCCGCCAAAATCTCACCGCCTGCAGTCTCGAACTTTTTCTGCCACTATTTTTTCCTATCCCAGATGGATGTGAAGTTTCAGACTGTGGCTAACCTGCATCAGCCAACATACTTTTGAGATTTATTTCATCACGATTGTTGTTTTTCTGGGTTGAATTGCTACTATATAATATCAATTCTATTCCATCTCTACTTTTTTAATGATGCTGGGCGCAGTTCGCCGTTATGGCGTTGTCCACGCTCTGCGATCCTCCGTCCCCCATGCCGTCTGCAGACAGTCGAATTCGCAGCTGTTAAGATGCCAGACTTCTCCCGTCACAGCCTTCCCGCAGTCCGTTCGACTGCTGCACAAGTCGTCCCCTTTCTTTTCGTCGGCATCCGCTCAAGCGCAGGCGCAACCTGATGACTCCGAGTCGGCCGCTCCACAGGAGCGATTGACCGAGTTCGCCGACTTGGCTGAGCAGGGACTGGTGGACCCAAGAATCATTCGCGCGATTATCAAAGATATGAAAATCAAAACCATGACCGATGTCCAGAGCCAGACCTTGAGTGAAATTTTGCAAGGGGTGGATGTGTCAGTATATGCCGTCGCCTCTTAAAGCCTTGATCAAAACTAACAGTGCATCTTTCTGCAGTTTGGCCCAGGCAAAGACCGGTACCGGAAAGACCCTTGCGTTTCTCACGCCGGTATTTCAGAATATTGTGAAAGACCCGTCCTTGAAGGGGCTGAACCAGAGGCGGTCACGGGCGACTGCGGCCGACATTCGCGCCATTATCATCTCCCCTACTCGTGAGCTGGCAGAGCAGATTGCCATGGAGGCTCGGCGGTTAGCAGCTCATTCAGGTGTCATTGTGCAGACTGCTGTTGGTGGCACTCAGAAGAGCGAGCATCTACGTCGCATTCAAAGAGAGGGCTGCCATGTGTTGATCGGCACGCCAGGTCGGCTAAAGGATGTCCTCTCCGACTCTTACAATGGTGTCACGGCCCCCAATCTGTCCACTCTGGTACTGGACGAAGCAGACCGTTTGCTGGACGATGGGTTCTCCGAAGATATCATACAAATCCAGCGCCTCCTTCCGGACCCCATGAAGGTTGATCGTCAAACGCTCATGTTCTCCGCGACGGTCCCAAGGGAAGTCATGCGAATGGTCCGTCGGACCATGAAGCCTGACTTCAAGTTTGTCAAGACCGTGCGAGATGACGAAGTCCCTACCCATCTCACAGTTCCTCAGAAGTACGTTATTCTCAAGGGCTACGAAAATGCCATGCCTGCTCTTCTCGAGTTTGTGACGAAATATGTCGAAGGCGAAAAGGAGAATCCGAATCAGCGACCGTTCAAGGCCATTGTCTATTTTAACTCAACCGTGCAGACTAATTTGGTCTTTGAGACTTTCCGCAATATAGTCCAGCAGCGTCATCATCCGCTAAGCCGTGTTCGTATCTTCGAAATTCATTCGCAGCTGACTCAAGCTCGGAGAACACGCTCCTCTGACTATTTCCGGGCCGCCAAGTCTGCCATCCTTTTCTCGTCCGATGTGACAGCTCGCGGCATGGACTTCCCCGATGTGACTCACGTGATCCAAGTCAGTATCCCCAGGGACCGAGCCACCTACATTCACCGTCTGGGCCGCACGGCGCGTGCGAATAAGACTGGCGAGGGCTGGGTTCTCACCCACAGAGGAGAGCTGTCTCAGTTCGACAGACTCCTTGAAGGCATCCCAATCGACCTAGACAAGGAGACCTTCACGACGGCTACGGTCGATATGACCAAGCCCGACCTCGACCCCGAGTCGCCGGGAACTAAATTCATCCAGGAGGTCAAGGAAGCCGTGCAAGAAGTTCCAGAAGATCTGAGGAGGCGAGCATACATGTCCCAAATGGGTCCCTTGAGAGGTCTTTTCCCTCGCAACCGGGACCTGATCCAGGCCTTGAACGACTGTGTTGTGCACGGCTATGGCCTGCCCGAACCCCCACATATCAGCGCGAACACTGCCCGTCTCATGGGCCTTGATCGAGTACCTGGTATTCGTATTGGGGACAACCGCCGTCCCAGGGATGACGATGACATGTCGACAAAACGTGACTATCGCAGAGGCGATCGGGATGACTACCGTAGTAACTCCCGCCGTGACCGCGGCAATTTCGACCGCCGCGAGTCGAGGTTTGGCAATCGCCGCAACGCCGATGACTCCCACAGAGGCCGCCGTTATGCCGACAGAGACAGCTACTAGACCTATTTTCGTTTCTCAGGTCCAGCAAAACCCCTTGTGTAGACTCAGCCAGGGTTGTTGAGCGAGTCTCGCACAGCCGATCAGCTTTGAATTTGACAGAGAGATTGCATTGGGCGGCGTTATACGATCTACCAGGACACTTCTCATCTCCTCTTATGTTTATTTCACCTGGGATTCTGGATTTGAATACTCGTGATGATACGGTTTGACTACCCATCTTAGTTTGTATTATTAAAGATTTCAATGTGTATTCTGATACTGTTATTCGTTGTGGATTTATTCTGGACATACAGTATGCAATATGTCAAGGAACAATTCTGGCCAAGTTGGTTTGAGGTGATTATAGGACAAGAAGTGCAAGTAGAACAGTAGGGTTCCTTTAGAGATTTGACTTGGTAATTATGCATTCTTCAAGGCAGTATCAAGGTATCAAGTTCAAACGACAAGAGCCGACCAGGGAACAGGGAGTCGCTCTACTGAATGCGACTCCCAGAGAGAAATGTGACAAAAGAAACCCAGAGCGCCATAACTATCCAGCTTGACCACCCCAATTTTCGCTGGAAGAAGCACCAAAGCCAGCACGTAATTGTCCGGCTTTTTATCGCATAAACCAAACAAACACATATCCCATAACACTAAGTCATAACCCATGAAAGTGGTTGCGTCTCATTGCCCATATCTGGCAATCAACGACAACAACAACCGCAATGCCGAACGAACCTCGGCAGGCGTCCACGAATCTCATCCCCTCAGCGCATCGAATGCGCCTCACGTTCGAAACGCATCGTCAATGTGTCCCCCCCTGCTCTCAATCTCAGCAATAAGCTCCTGTCTCTCCTGTAGCTGCATGTGTATGAAATCCACCGTTTTGCGGAGCACGATGCTCTCGCTCCGGCCCTGGCCCTCCAGCCCCGGCACCAGCTCCGTAAGCCGATCGAAGCCCTCTCTAATCGCGGCGCGTCGCTTCTGTTCGGAGGCGATGTGGTTGTTCTTCTTTTCTTGTTCGGTGAGGCGTGGTTTATCCTTGTCTGCTGCTGTGCCGGCGCCTGAGGCCGAGACGGCCGCTTGCCTAGAGGATGAGGGGACGGTGGGGGTGGTGGAGGAGCGAGCACGTGCGTCCTCTGCTGTTGTGCTTGCGCTGGCGGGAATGGGAGAACAGGAGGGTTCGGAGGAGCTGGAGGCGATGGATGCTGGTGGTTGTGCGGATGGCATGTTGCTTTTCCTTTTCCGTCTTTTTGCTTCTTATATTTGGTGGTGGGATTATTTTGCGATCAGTTTGCTGTGACAGGTGGAAGCATGTGACTGTCTTTTTTCATGTGACACAGAGTGCGGAGGACCAGTATATAAGAAGGCACAAGAATGAATACAAACAAGAAGAAAATCAGAGACAGGATAATGAGGAAACAGTAATAGTGAGTGACAGAATAGAGGAATAGACTGGACCGTTGCGAATCGTAGAGATCAAAGCATGTCGAGAGAAGACCGTTCTGGCTCTGGTTCTGGTTCTGGAGCGTTAAGGAAGCCACTAGTAGCGTGCGGAGAATCAATCCCCGTATGTATTCCGATTTCCATGTTCCTTCTCCTCTTTCTAGGCCTCAGGCTGCTTCTCACTAACTAGATAAGTCCTAGCTACTCCATACTTGTTCTAAGCGTCGAGTCTCTGAAGAAGACACTAGTCGGAAAACAGAAAGATCAAAAGTCAGAGTCGCCGTTAGCTGCCGAACTGAGGTTGGCCAAGCATCTGGGGTCCTGGGGATCCGCTGCCATAGCATATTCACGTCATCGGTGCCCTTATTGAATGTCTCCTCACTCTCCTCACTCTGCCCATACGACTAGATAATAATTCCGACAACATTACTTCGATTCTCTCTGTTCTTTACCCATTTGACATTGCTTGAAAAGCATCTTGTATTTTTCTAGCTTTTTCTTCCCCTGATCATCGAGCTCACAAGTCACAACTACTCTTTAATCGGTCCCGATTTCATACTAGACAAGCTTAGCTTCAACGTCGACTTGATAACAGCCTGGTTCAGAAATGAGCACTCGTGCGCCGCCTCTTCGCGGCTCGTGCTTATGTGGTCGTAATCAGTATTCCATTGATATCCCAGAAAATGTGACAGACCACGCCCATATATACTTTGACAGCAGCCGGGATCACCGTACGTATTCGGGCCCCGGGAGTCATGCCATCCCCTGTATCTACTCCAAATCAGTTCAAGTCTGATATGTACAGGAAAATCATATGGATCACCCCTCACGGCATGGCTGCGAGTTCCCCTGGGCTGGTATCAATCCCACACCGAGTCTTACTTTCCCGATGAGACCCATGCCACCATTCGTCGCGTCTTTACCCCTCGCCATGCGCCTCACACACAGCGCATCTTCTGCGGATACTGCGGCACTCCGCTCACTTACTGGACCGAGGTTCCTCGAGAGGAGGCGGACTATATGTCTGTGACGATTGGTAGCCTGTACGGCGAGGCTCAACGCTTGCTGGAGGACCTCGACCTTTTTCCGGGATCGTCGGATGAAGGCGAAGAAAATGAGCAAGACGATAGAGGAGCTGAACAGAAAGAGGAGAAGAAAGGCGTGACTGTAAGTCCAGCTGAGCATACACAGACATCATCCGCCCGTTCAACAGTTGTCGTGCCTTCGCCGGCTCGCGGGCCTCTCCTGACTCGGAGCTACCGACGGGGTACAACGAGGGGTATTCCGTGGTTTGAGGAGATGATTGAGGGAAGTCGGCTGGGCCGCCTAATGAAGACGAGGCGTGGTGTAGGGGTCAGTGGTGACAGGTCGACGACGATAGAATGGGAAGTGACTGAGTGGAGGGATGAGGGTTCCAGCGAAGAAACACAGGCCGGGTCAGAAGATGCGCGAACCGCCGTGAAACGAAAAAGAGGCCATTTCGTCGACACCGAGGGGCCCGGATCGGCCGCAAAACAAATGTGATGCTAGTGGATTTCTACTCACCTTGTAGACGAATGATGTGGTGAGCTTCCAATAATCAAGCTATGGGCAACAGAGCATCAGTATACGAACCGTCGAGGTGCTCTGCTCCCTATTCTCCAGGTAACAGCAAACCTTCATGTGCCTTGATCAAGCAAATGTCCATTCCCATGCGATCATCCCTACTGTTAGGGTCAGCTTGGGCGTCGACAGACTTCCTCCGTTCCCGTGTATATGACCCGATCTGAGAATCAGAAGCATAAAAAGACAAAAAGCTTCTTCCATGCTCATTCTTGGTTTCAACTTGCATCTCAAAGATGGCCTAGATGACCCCAAGCAATAAACAAACACAAGTAGGCGACCGTGAATCGGGTGTGCCTGAGGCGTGCTCTCTATCACGTAGTTAGTGTCCCAAATAGGAATCGCCTCGCTTAGGTTGCCTATGCCTACAGTGAAGTGAAGGATACCTTCGTCTGCTCTCGCACACTGTGTTTCTTTTAAAATAAAGCTGTCATTGTCTGCATATCTGCTTGGAAACACCCTGTTCCTTTGACCTCATGGTAATCAGCTTGATATCATATGCCACTTTGTCTTAGGACTGAGATATCAGCTTAGCCCTCGTTTGGATTCAGAACAACATTCTGCAGCCCTGGGATAGTCGTCTTGCTGTCATCTCATCTCTCATCTGCAGGAACATCAGCCTTGAACACTCCCTGCGTGATTGTCCGCTTGTGTAGATATTGACCGTCCTCTATCATAGGACAACCAAGCTGGAATAAGTATGCTTCCCTGCCTATCTCTCGTTCCTGCGTTTCGACTGCTGGGGAACTGACGGTTGACAGACCATTTTCAGAGGAACAGTCTGTGAGCGAGATCCTTGGCTCCTCGCAGGGCAGTCGACCAGACGATTCAAGATGAAGAATGACCCACGTTCAGCAAAGCTGAAAGGGAAGCGCTCAGCTCCCAATCTCCGAACCAAAAAAAGCGCTGTCGACGTTGCTCCCAGCTCCAGGCGGCGTAGGGGGATCAAGGAAAACTATGTGCCAGGAGTTAGGCTCAGAGCATCAGCACCGAACCTGAAGCAAGCTGCAGACGAGTTGCGTCCAAAGACCCCGGTCCCTCCCAGCCCGGTCCCCGAGAGTCAGAGCAACGAATCAAATGAGAATGACAAGCAGGATGGCGAGTCTCTGCCAAAAGAAGCCCCACGATTTATGACGGCCACTCAGGCCAAGGTTAAGCCTGTTGAGTATAAGCCACCGCGCATATACACAGGTCCTCCTATCCCTAAGATTTATGGGATCGAACCGATGTTCTTTCGGCCAAAACCTGTTGTGATAAAGAAGGAGACACGCAAAGAGAGGATCTTGAAGGAGATCAGACAGAGGTATCAAATCAGGAAAGCACGAGTGAGATGCGTCGTCAAGAATCTTAGGAATATCAGAGCGCTCAGGACGGTGCATGCGCTGAAGGCTTCTGTGAAGGCTATGCGGAAGGATGCGCAAGATCGGCTTCTCGAGGTACGTGTTGTCAAGGACGTTTGTTGTGAGTTTCAGTGGAAGCTGAGTGGATGGCCTACAGTGCAAGCCAATTTATCATATCAAGGAGATGAAAGAGCTCAGGCGAGCATCCATGTTCCTTGGTCTACCTAGGCTTCCGAAGAGACCACTGTCAACTTTGTCTGTACGTGGATATATCTGAGGACTGTGACCAGGGAAGACTCACTCTTAGAAGATAGGAAGCACCCTCACCCTTGGGAACTGTCGAAGATACTCTGAGATCTCAGTATACAGCAGAGCGACTGATTCTCCGAAGCTCGCTGAACTTTTCCCAGAGGCTGGCACTAGTACAGAGGTCGAAGATGGACCCGGCCCTACGATAGTGAATGAAGACGAGGACTACTCAGTGCGCCAGTCCCTGTTGTTTTTTTCAGACGTCGCCTCTCTTATTCAAACACATCCAAATTTCAGAAATTCTGGCGAAGGCATCACCCACACTGAGTCTTTAGCATCTTCTTCCTCTTTCCTTCAGCACTCGAATAGTCGTCCACTCTCACTCTCTTCGTCCATCCTTCACTATCACACTTTTCCCAATAACCTCGAAGACGTTTCCTCTCGTTCTTCTTTTTCAGATAATTCTTCTGAAATAACAATCACGCCGTTAAGAATCCAGAAAAGAGCCAACATGCCACCTGAACCGAAGGATCCCTTTGTTGATTCTTCGACTGGTGGAAATCAACCAGCAAACAACCCTGGTAACACTCAGTCTCCAGTCTCTGAAGGTAAGGCACTGTTGTTTTCCATGTGCAAGACCGGCTGCTGTGCTTCTATCTCTCTCTTCAGCTCTCCCAAGCTTCTGAGGAGTAGCTTGGTGAGGACCGTCGAGTCTTCTCCAAATATCACCAAATTTATAACTTATGTAGAGATGCTAACATTCGCTCGTACGCAGGAGTTGTGGAGAATACAGCAGATAACCCTGTATCCACTGCAAAACCAGACCAGGACAACACAATCTCTTCTGACTCTGCAAGACCTGAGGCTGTCAACAAAGGTACGTACATCTTTCTCACTTGAAAGCACTTGCTGACATGCAAAAGACAAAACCATTAACAGAGACACGCCTCGACACGCAAGCCATGAAGGCCGTATCCCTGCTCCATCTTCCCAGAAGTTGGGCACTGGAGGAAGCCAACAGAAAGGCGCACGGGTGACTTCTGAGCACCGCAGCTCCATACCTGTCGCGGTCCGCAAGGCTAGTTCCGAACATCAGAACATGCCTGAAGGTGGCTCTAGTGGACACAAGGCTGGTGAGGCCCGTGTCGCTGAGAGTACTCGTCCGCGCCCTTCACCTTTTCAGCATCAAATTAATACTCTCTGGGGATATATTCCGGATGAAGTCATAGCAAACGAGGATTCCCGCTTCTCATCTGATTCGTCCTCCAGTGGCGACTGGGAGGGCGAGGAGGATGACGAGGACGAGCTCGAGAGGCCCACCGGTTACACTGGAGATAATCGTCGGCCATTCGAGCGATCTGCTCAATGTTTCTATGGTCCACGTCTTCAGATCGCGGCGTCGGCAGAAAACGTTATTATGGGCACCCCGAAGCTGTCTACGAAATCGTCTCCTGATCTCAAACGGGACGTCCCTGGTACTGCTACACAGGGTAGCCCTTACAATGCACGCGTCGGTGAGCAGAGTTCCAGTCTGGTTGAAAGAGGTCGTGAAGCAAAGGCCAGCCCTGCTGGAACCCCTGAAGCTTCTCGGAACTTTTGCCGCCCCCGTCCTTCTCTTGAGAATAGCTCCAGAAGAGACTTCAGTGGGCGTGAGCTTTCTATTCCACGAAAGCCTGTGAGTAACCCAAGCCTCACTGATCTCAATAATCCCAGTTCGAATGAACTCCAGTCTCCGTACATGGTGCCTATGGTGCCCAAGATTCCTGACGAACATAATGCGTTCTTGAACAAGGACAAGCCTTTGCCTGAACTCAAAGCTGTGCCAGTCAAGGGGGCAACAGGCGCTGACAGACCGCATACTACCCGGACTTCCTCGCTGCAGTCAGTGCCTGCTAGCCAAGGAGAGTCTGTCGTGACTACTCCTCGGACTCCCCATATACCACACCAAAGCGGCGCTACAGATTTGGAGCGGACTGTGACCTTCGACGATATTGTGCCTGACAGCAAGCAGAGCGCACAGCGCGGAAAAGGCAGGTTCCCAGACTCAAAGAGCAATCGCATGCTTGACAGTTTCCGCAACATTTTCAAGCATAAAAGTACTGCTGATAAAGCACATATGAAAAACCAAGAGAGCCCCGAAGCTGCGGTAGAAGGTTCTGGAGAGCAGGCTCAGATCGGCGCAGTCGGTCGTGCTGATAAGGATGATGGTAAACTGGAATCGGCAAAGACAGCCTCCAAGTCGCGGACCCCCAGACTGCCCGAACGGGCTGGTTGGAGCAAGGGTGCTCGCAGCATTAGTGCCCCTATCCATGTCTCACCTGGAGCTTTCCCGACTCCCACTTCCTCATTGTCTTCCATGCCGACCCTTTCGCCCCGTGTCTACGAGGAACATCAAACTCCATCGTTTGCTAGGCCTACCAAGTCAACACGTACTAGAGCCGCCACCAATCCTAGATTGCAGACGCCTGTTGTTGCAGAAGGCCGCTTCCGGAGAACTTCATCGATGGCAGCTTCTACTGGAAGCCCGCAGCGCTCGACCCGTGTTTCGCGTCATCTCAGATCAGCCACCGGCTCCAAGAAGGCAGCACAGGCCAAAAGAATTGCAGAAGAACAGGCAGCGGTCTCCAAGTCGCCAGGGCCTGTGTCTTCCCAGACACCCCAGGCCGCAAATACAGATTGGTGGAGTCTTCCTAATGAGCGGAAAGATGAGGAGATCTCTGCCTTTATTCCTCGAGTTTTCCGAGAGATATGTGAAGAGACGGACAGGGATAAGAGAGCAAGAATGCTTCAGGTAAGTCTCCTTGCTGTTGTAGACCTCCTGTGACTGGTTTCTTTTGCTAATGATGCGTATAGGAGACTCTCTCGCTCAAGCATCAACTTGATACCGTGAACAGCGTGCGTGCGGTTATTAAAGAAGCCGAGCAGATGCTGCGTGAAAAGGTGGAAAAGAAAACAGTTGAGGAGCGAGCTTTGTATGAGAAGTTCCTTCAAGCTCGGGCCACAGTCCCCCCGTAGAGCATCAACTTCTGACTTGCACGACTGATGACGATTACGGAGTACCACTTTCACCTGATTTCTGTCTTATGACTTGACGAATGAATGAGCAATGACATTTTTGCTGTCTTGCGTTCTTGATACCCGCCTCGGTCATCATTGAGTCGATTTACACGGTTCTTACTTATCTCTTTGTTGACCTTCATCCAACCCTAACTGAGGCTTCAGATGATGGTTTCCTTTTCTTTGGTCGTTTCGGTTGCTCTTTCTGCTTTTCTTCTTTGATGTTTCAAATGGGCAAAAAAAAACAAAACATTCGCAAAAAAAAGGCTTCTGTCTGAGTGAACACTGCAGCCCAGTGCTTGTTGTTTCCTTTTGTTTTACTGTTGAATTAGAAAAGCCGCAGAAACACTAAAAAAAACTGGAAAATTGAAAAAATGGGCGTAGCCCTACAAAAGAACTGATGATGAGTAAATGCCTGTCTCATCCCCGCTCAACGAGCGCTGTAGTTGAGCTTCTCAACTGTCCTAATGTGTTTCCCCAAATGAATCGAACTGATGCCTACTAGACACATAAGTGTTTCTGGCAGGGAGAGAGTGTTCCTCACGCAATGAGCTAGAAGGATGTGACTTTGAGGGCATAAAGAACAAAGAGTCTCAGTTTGAAGCGACTTGTCTTTCCTGGAAGATAAACATAAAGACAGAACCACAAAGAATTGTTATGCTTAGCTTTTTTGTTCATTCAAGTGGCTTTGCATAATGCCCGCGGGCCAAAGGCTTTCAAGATTGTGAATGACCATTCACTGTCAGAGTGCAACAGACCCTTCACGACGCCCTCTTCTTACCCTGTACTAAAAGTGATCACCAACCACTTCCCAACTTCCTACTCTTGCTTCTTCAACTCGTTCTGAACTCTATCCTTACGTATCTTCCATAACGATCATCATGCGGAAGGAGCGTAGGAATCAGCGCTACCGGGTAAGTCTGTCTTTTTCGAGTCTTTTCCCAACATGATGGAAACAATCCTGCTATGACAGTCTCTTGTGTTTCGAGTAGCTAACATGGCTGGGTGGCAGCCAAACAACTTCGGCGACGCGATCAACACTGTCAATTTCCCAGACCAAATGAGAGGCCGCACGATCGAGCGCTTCCCACCCGTCCACGTGCAAGACGCAGAACGCTTCTCTAGAGATCCGAGAGTTCCTTTCCTTCCTGAGATCGCGCAAGCACCAGTCCCCAGACCCCGCGTCAACGCGTTCAATAACCAGCCTTTGCCTTATCAGCATCATCAACCTGTGAACACCTGGGTTGGAGGACTTCCGGGACCGGTCAATACCGGCCGTCCCCCCATGATCCCGCCCAACACAATGATGGCCACTCCACCTGCTATGTATGCGCAGCCTGGACCTGTCATGAGCGGGCGCCCCGTCATGAATCCGGCTCACGGAATGATGAACAGTCCCCCTCCTGGTTATGCGCAGCCAGAGCCTTTCCCGGGACCCCATCCTGCCATGAATCCAACTCATGCAATGATGACCACTCCTCCTCCTATTCTTGCGCAGCGGATGAGGGAGCAGCTTAACCATTACAAGCTGATTCTGCATAACATGCGCACGGCAAGCGGACAACTGGTAAGCTTTGATCAAACTTGTTGACTCGCTCCTTCAATCCATCATTTGGGTCCTTTGTATGCTGACACGCCGAACGCTAGGAGTTCGAAGCATCTCGTTTCACCCCTCACCCGAGCTTCACGGACTCGCCACCTCCGGAGATGTACTCGCCATCCTCAGACGCAAAGAGTCCCAAGGAGGTAATGTTCGCCGAATCGAACCCAACCTCGAAGCTTCGTGGGGACGCGCCCGAGTTTATTCCTGGTAGACCATATGAGGGTAAAGACCAGAAGTCGAAGACCGAACGGGGATGGATGATTGTTTCTAGCACCTAGCTTGGCGGTTTCTCCTCATCGGCAAGTCGCACGACTTTGACGATGTCGTGAAGTCTTGAGCTGTGCTGCTGAAGTCCCTGAATCGATTCGGATGGTACTTTTGAACGTCCTTCGTCCATGTCAGGACTGTACATCGCATGGGGGCATCTATTTAGCCGTCCTATAAGGATATTGAGTTGATCCAATGCTATGCAGACATTTCTACTCTCCCTAAACTAGCGTCTTGAGGGGGATTTTTGAGCGGACGTGAGGTAGTTTAAAATCTGTAGGCTTTTGAGACTGTTCCATATATTTGCCGAACCGTATGGCTTCTTGTAGCATTTGATACCTGTCCGGAGTATCCCTTCTCCTGACTATTCCGTTGGCCCTTGAACGAAGTTATGGATCGGAAGTCCGAACCAGATCTGCCTGGCGGAGCGGGCCGGCCATCCTTTTGTATGGTCCAACTTTACCCTAGATCTTCCGAGCCTTTTCCGAAACCTTGCCGAACTGCAGCAACCCGTCGTTTCTTGAACCACAACAACAAAATCAAGCTCATCACCCCAAATTTCATCCACTTGTTGCTAGAAACGTCGACAAAATTTCAATCTTGTTTGATTTATACCCCCCTGAATGCACTGTACTCCTTTGCTCTCTCTTTGCTCATTAAAACCACACATATCCGTATGACCGTACTACTACCGAAGACATATCCGAGAGGCTCCGAGTCTGAGCTTCTCGGCGTTTGACCATCACTAGTTGCGCTATGGTATCAAGGATCTGCACGCTTACATCCTACACTAGAATAGTTTACTGATCGCAAGGCTGTCCCAGGCTGTGGTTTATGCAGCCCGATTGCAGATCTACTGATTCATGAAGGCTGATTTCGCTGCGTTGGCGAACCATGTGCTGCACGCACTGGGATACGGTCAACAAAGTCAGAATCGAACGGTTCGAAGTCCGAACTACACCGACAATGCTGTGGGTCGACGTGATTCGACGGACATCTCACTTACCAGAAACTATTATCCAATATGGATCTGTGATTCGATAATCGATCAGCCACGGACCCGGCGATCCGGTTTGCACGATATGGCTGAGCTGACGACCTGACTCTCAGCTGAGGAGGCTCATTCGGCTAGTGAAATTGTGCAGCTAATCGATGCACCTGGGTTGCTTATCTTGCATTTGGAAGAGGTCACTCTCTGCACAACTCGGAATTTTTGTCAGCCAGCCTCGCCGCTTGTTCAGAGATGGACTTCTGTAAGGAGGGGCCACTGCAGCCTCGTGCCCCTTCTGGAGGTAATAAAGCAGTGGATTTCCCGCTGTTGCGTTATGTTGTCATACATCTTTGCATTTGCGCTGAGCTGGCATCAGCGTCTGTTCAGTACTCAACATGGGCTCCTTTCGCAATGGACTGGCTTCCCTAGCCCTGCTTCTGCTGTGCTTTGTTTCGTTGGGATCAGCTCATGTGGTGCGCTTCAAAATCACTCTGACATGGGAGGACTGGGCTCCAGCTGGTGTTGCTCGGAAGATGATTCTCACCAATGGCCAATTCCCAGCTCCGCCATTGTACTTGCGACAGGGAGATGATGTTGAGTTTATGGTGGATAATCAACTTCCGTTTGCTACCAGTGTCCATTTCCACGGTAAGCCTCTCCACTGACAATTGCTAGACAAGGCTGACAATTCTCCTCTAATCAGGAATTGACCAAATGGGAACGCCTTGGTCCGATGGAGTCCCTGGTCTTTCGCAAAGACCGATCCCGTCCGGCAGCAGTTTTCTTTACAAGTGGAATGCAGGACAGTATGGCAGCTATATGTATCACGCTCACAGCAGAGGGCAGATTGATGATGGCTTATACGGAGCCATTTATATCCGTCCCGATGACGCAGTGGAGAAGCCCTTTCGGTTCATAAGTAATCGTACGCGTGAAGTCAAGGCCATGCGTCGAGCCGAAGAAAGAACAACCCCGGTAGTGCTAAGTGACTGGCGCCAGTTGACATCCGAGGAGCTGTGGCACGCGGAAGAGGCAAGTGGCTTAGACGCATACTGTGCGAACGCGTTATTAGTCAATGGAAAGGGCTCGGTACAATGTCTGGACCGCCCTACATTAGATCACTATGCCAGTACCGTGGCAAAGTGGGCATTTCTGGGAAATTCTTCGCTGACTGATATTGGGTAAGTGTGAAAGAAACACAGCACGTCAAGTTATCAATTTGAAACTGACTCTCCCAGTTGCGCGCCCCCGACGATTCCACTGCTCCAAGGAAACTTTCCACATAACTTTAGTGCCATTCCACCGACAGTGTTCTCTGGATGTACTCCGTCTCGGGGCTCGACCGAGCGACTCCTGGTTGATCCGTTGGCTTCGTACGCCAGCTTTGACCTGATTAGTTCTGCTGGTGTGGAAATGCTCACTTTCTCAATCGACGAACATCCCATGTATATATACGCCATCGATGGAAGATATATCGTCCCTACTCGAGTGGATGCGGTCACCATTGCCAACGGAAACCGTTATTCAATCATGGTGAAGCTGGACAGACCGGCTGGTGACTACACCGTGCGTATAGCGAACGCCGGAGTCAACCAACTTATTAGTGGCATTGCGAGCATGTCGTACGCCACGCCTTTCAAAGCCCAATCACGTCCTTCGCAGCCATCAATCGACATCACCGGCGCAAACACAACAGCGGAAGTCGTGATATTCGACGAGAACACGGTGATCCCTTTCCCTGTGGAGGTACCCGCGCAAGAGGTTGCCCAGACCTTCTTCATAGACGTCGCCCGTTTCAACGCATCCTACCGGTGGGTGCTTGGAAGCTCAAGCTTCCCGCTCTCCCTGGAGGACTCTTCTCCGCTTCTGTTCAATCGGTCCGCTGCCAAGCCGGATCTCTCGGTTTCAACTCGTAACGGGACGTGGGTTGATCTCATTTTCAGGGTGACCGGCCCTTTACAGCCTCCACATCCTATTCACAAGCACTCAAACAAGTTTTTCGTTATCGGCCAAGGAGATGGGGACTTCGCATATAGCTCAGTGGCTGAGGCGATGAAACACATTCCGGAGAGCTTCAACTTTAAGACCCCGCAGATACGGGACACATTCATAACGCCTCCCAGCGTATTTGGCCCCACCTGGTTGGCTATCAGATATCAAGTCGTCAATCCTGGCGCATTCTTGATTCATTGTCACATCCAGGTACATCTGAGCGGCGGTATGGCGCTGGCCATGTTGGACGGCGTTGATACGTGGCCTGTGGACATTCCTGAGGAGTACCGCCTCGCTGCCTTGGGATATTACCGACAGGACTGACGCATGTTTGGCTTTGGATTCTTAGCTGAGGCTGACAGCTACATGAACCTCTCAAGATAGTTTCGAAACTTCCAGTAGATACGTGGTCGACGAGAATAAGTACATAGACGTGGACTTTCCTTGGCTGTTCATAGATCCTGGCCAATCAGACCTCAGTCAAGTTAAGGAATTACTCCTTTCTTGTTTGAGGGGGTTGACGTTCATGTAGTCTGACGTCTATCAAGACATTAGCCTCAAAGTTGAAAACAGAATCACAGGTGACAGGCTGACAGCCGTGATAGATAGATAACCTCGGGAAAGAGCCGAGCTTTTAAGTTTCCAACCCCACATGTGGCTAGATGGGGTCGTGTGGGGCAAGGGTTCTCCTGGAGTTTCAGGAACCGAATCGACCGTGCAAGAGACGAGCACTCCCCTCTTGTGCATCTCATTTCTATCATGATCCATGGTAGCACTGAGCAGGGCTTCCATCTCGACAATTTATTTTCAGTGACGCAATAGCTTTTCCTAGCATCTGGAAGGCTCAGACCATACACCGGCCGCTGCACCGGCGGTAGTACCGCTGCACCGGCGGTAGTACCGCTGCTCGCACAGCTTACTTATTCAGGAACGGGTGTGTGCATCCACGAGTGTCACGACTGTGCTTGTGTGACCTGCCGCTTTTCTTCTAGAACTGAACAGAAAACTATTGGTTCACTATGGTGTTCTGTGGGAAACCCAGCAAAGGATGCGGCCAATGCCGAGCCAGGAAGATCCGGTGCGACCAGGAACGGCCGGCTTGTTCGCAATGCCTCAAAGGCAACAGGATCTGTCCCGGCTACCGGGACGAGCTGTCATTGATGTTCCGCGATGAAAGCCAGCAGGTTGTCCGGAAGGCCCGGAATAGTGCCGCCGCGAAGAAGTCCAAACAGACGAGGAAGGCCAGGCGGGACCATACGCCGACTGAGAGTAGCCCGGAGTCCTCGTCCGCTGCGACGACATCCTCGGTCAGGCGGGGTAGCGATGTCATTGACTTCGGCGATGAGAGCAGTCCGCTGCAGCCGGTGCTGATTGAGCGGCAGCCGCTGACGAGGGTTCAGCCGTCGTACCAGACGACGCAGGATGAGGCGGTTTGCTACTTTATTCGGTACAACCCGTGGCCTGGGTTTCACTGGATGATAGATCTGAGGCCTGAAATTCTTGCCAGCTCGGGCTTTTCTGTGAGTCAGGAGGCTTTGAAGGCGAGTGTCGGTGCTGTGGGCACGGCGATGCTTGGACGGGTCCGACAAGACATGTCGATGATTCTCGCTGCTGGAGCGGAATATGGGTTCGCTTTGCAAATGTTAGCTTTCGCTGTCTCAAATCCAGCAGAGGTGAAGGCCAATCCGACACTGGGGGCGGTCTTGATGCTGGCAATCTTTGAGGTGAGCTGCTTTGTCGTTTCATTTTTCTTCGCCTGGATGGCTGAGACGTTATTTCAGGTCGTTACCAGCCGAGCAACACAAAATATTGAAAAGTGGACGAACCATCTTCGCGGAGCCGCGGCTATTCTTGAGCTGCGCGGTCCAGAGCAAGTACAGAATGAAGAGGGTCTGAAGCTGTTCGTCCAGGTGCGCTTTCAGATAGTACGTCTTCGCTGGCTCCTGCCGCTCGAATGACAACTGACACTCGCAGATTACGAGCTGCTTACAGCTCGCCGTACACGTGCCGCAATCAGTGCTCGAATGTGCACCACTTGGCATGTTTCTCCGCCCACAGACAGAGGCATACGGCGATCGCCTGATCTACATCATAGGCCAATTGGCCAACCTTCGCGCCGATGTCAGACTAAAGTACATGACAAAGGCTCAAGAGATTCTAGCAGCCGCCTACGACATCGAAGCAGAACTGCTAGCCTGGCTTGCATCTCTTCCTCCAGAGTTTTCGTACAACACCGTCGAGAATACTCTCTCTGACGCAGCGTTCAAGAGACTCTGTCGTGGGATACTCCCATATAACAATCGATACCATATCTACAACGATCTCTGGATCTGTCATACATGGAACCAGTATCGGTGCGCTCGCATCTTGCTCTCCGAGATCATCCTGAGCTGTTTACGGCGACTGTTCGTCAAGTCAGCGGGCGCACGCCTTCCCAGCGAACTGCAAAGTCAGTTTCTAAAAATCCGCAGCCTCTCGCGGCAGTTGGCTGCGGACGTCTGCGCCAGCGTACCCTACCATTTTGGCATTGGAAACACCGGAGAAATTCATTCAGGCTCTGTCCCCATCAACGAGAGTCACACCGCAGGTCTCGTGCTACTGTGGCCGCTGGTCGTGGCCGGCGCAACCGAGGGGAAGAACCACCCTTTGCGGAAGTGGGGCATTGACTGTCTGCGGCTCATCGGGCACGGTATGGGGATCGATCAGGCTCTGGCTTTGATTGATGTTCTAGAAACCGAAGCGGGGGTCTTTGACGGCGTGGGCGATGACGGAATGCTCATAGATGAGAAGAGCTCCGCTATTGTGAAGAACAAAGTTTTGAGCACGACTTGGAAGCACCTCGAGGCTGAATGAGCTTGCATTTGCGAGGGTGATTTTATAGGATCTGGTGTATAGTCTGGCGACCTGGCGTATTGGAGGATGATCTTGTGTGTCTCGTCAGGCGTGTTATCAGATATTTATGCTGTACATGATGTAAATGACACATTCATATACATAATACACCTTGTATCCTCACATCACTCATAAAGCTTAGATGGAAGCCTTTGGTGGACTGCACTCTCTGGTTTCATTTGTTCCTGAGGCAGCTACACAGCCCCGCCTATGGTTGTGCAGGGGCAGTGCTGCAAGCCGGCAAGGCTTACCTGCTGCACTCCATAATACGAAGCAAGGGTTACTGTGACTAAGTCATAATAATTGGCTACTGACTCAGCCTCCTAGGTAGCTAAGTTAGTAGTTTTTATCTGATCCATGGATGCGGGGTTTAGCCCTTGTGTTACTTTCTAAGGCTTCATCCTAGACACGACTCTCTAAGCTCAGCCTTAGACAATTTCTTTGTGTAATATAATGAAGGATACGAGTGGTAGTCTGCCTTGTATATGCCTTTGTCGTCGTGATACTAAGGGTTATGAGTAGATATAAGAAGTAATATTCGCACCTAGCAAGGGAATACAATGAGGCCATTAGTGACAGATCCAAAGAACTGTGGTTGAGACTGCCTGTTTAGTGAGTTCTGACTTCATCACAACCAAGGAAAGGCATCATACTTTCCCTCTTGTGGAGCCGATTGCATACCACGAGCATCATCAGATTCCAATCTCAATGCCGCTTCTCTTTGGAAGGATCAAGTCTCGATCTCCTCCCCCTCCTCTTTCCCCTGGTGAATCTCTCGCGCCGGAATCTCTACAGTGCCAACCTCCACCAGCGTATACTATCGACAACAATCCAGAAATCTCAATGGGCCATCGTCACTCTCGAGTAAGAGGCAGTTCAAACACCTCAACCTCAAGAATGACCACCTACCCCAGAACCCAGTCTTCCCACAAAGGAAACACCTACGTGCAAACCAGCAGCATGGACGTCTGGTCTCCGCCTCCCTACACCCCACAAGCACCAGCACCAGCGCCAGCCGCAAATGCACCCGGCTCGACCGCCTCCGTCAGCAGCACAGGCGACTCACCCTACGCCTTCCTCCGCGAGTTCGACACCATCTTCGTCGTCGACGACAGCTCCAGCATGCTCGGCCCACGGTGGAAAGAAGCCGAGGAGGCCCTGGCCGCCATCGCGCCCATCTGCACGCGCTACGACCAGGACGGCATCGACATCTACTTCCTTAACCACCGCCGCGACGCGACGGCCGCTTCCACGGGCGCCTACCACAACATCACCACCGCCGCGGACGTGCAGGAGATCTTCAACAGTGTGCATCCGCGCGGGCCAACGCCGTACGGGAAACGGCTGCTGCAGATCCTGAACCCGTACCTGCGGCGCGTGGAGAAGATGGCGGCTGCGACGGATGAGGATGGGAACCTAAGGGATGCGGGCAAGTTTGTGAAGCCGTTGAATATCATTGCCATTACGGATGGCGTGTTTACGGATGATGCGGAGAGTGTTGTTGCAAGCGTTGCGAAGCGGTTGGATGCGTGTCGGGCTGTGCCGTGGCAGGTGGGCATCCAGTTCTTTCAGATTGGGGATGATGAGAGCGCGAGGAAGTATCTCGAAGATCTGGACGATGAGCTGGGAAATATGGCCCAGGAGGATAATCTGAGGGATATTGTTGATACGGTGCCGTGGAAGGGGAGCCGCGGGCAGACGCTGAGCGCCGACGGCATCCTCAAGTGCACGATGGGTGCTGTGAATAAGAAATACGATAAGCGGAAGGCGTTTTAACCATGGCAGTTTGTTGTGCTTTTTGCTTGCCGAATTTGATACGTGGTGGCTCTTTGCTTTTTATTCTGGTTGTTGTTTCGTTAGCTTGAGGGCGGCTACTGTGTTTCCAGTTTGACTCGGCGCACCTATCTAATACATCTACCTTGCTAGCAGCATGAATGGAGCAGGCAGTTTTGATCTCGATTCTGATTTCCAGTCTAGGCTCTGCCATGACATTCCAGAGAGCTGACAGGCTGACACATAAGGTAAATATTCCCAGACAAACGCATTCTCCATACAAGCAAGGGAGTGACTGAAACGTGTCGCAGTAAGCGCCAGACTGTCGAATAAGAAGAACCCCTGAACAGGCGAAATTAATCGATCAAGTCGGAGTGCTTCTGGACATATACGGAATAAAGATACGAAGTCAAAGGAAGAATCTTCCGTACTCGTATCGCCAGATTTGGTTGAGTCCTTCAGCCACCACTAGACTGTGGACAGCGGATCCATCGGCCGCCGGCCGTCTCTGCACTATTGGAGATGATCCATGGGAATCAACATCACGATATTCCTCCAAGTTCCAACTCGCACGCTTGAATCTATCTAGTACGGAGTAAAATCCCACGATGTCAATCCCATATGCAGTATGCAATACTGCATACATATGCTGCATACTGCATATGACGTAATCATCTGAAACGTCGTGGTCAATGTTTCTGATGTGTCCAATCTGCAATCGGTTGCCCGGCACCTAGGCAAACTAAGAGCGTACCTGCATGGCGTAGTCTAGCCCGTATCTAGCTGTAAGACTAAGCGCCAGGAGAATTTCAGTCTGTACGGGGAATCCGACTGGTCAATTTCGATCTGGATGTCTGCGTTCTCATTTGTCTATCTGGTTTGTTTGAGAATCGGTGAAACATGGCTGGTGCTAGTCGATATTAATTTGGCTAGGTGACTAGACAGCGTTTGGATTCATCAGACTGGCCCGTGAGATGATCGCCAGAAGTCCTAGTCTCTTGGACTTTGGAGTGTCGAACTGGGGTGTTAGATTACGGTTGACAAGTCTTTTGTTTGTCTTGGAGGATCCTTGGAGAATGGTTATTATTGATGTCTACTTTGAGGCCTGAGGAATAAGCCCCTGGTAATATGGTATCATCAAGTACGTATTTTACCAGGGTGGCCCATGAAGAGATAGGTACCTACAGTAGTACTAAGGTACCTGGTACACATGGTTCACGTAGATGATCTCTGTGTTATTGATCATTTGTGAAGTTGACTGGTCTGTATAATTATTTACAGGTTGGAAGAGTAACGCAGGAATGGTCATTTTGAGTGCCGGTGTTGATTTCGTGTACTATGGTAGAGCTGGAGATGATAATCTCCACTATTCGGTCAACCACATGGCTGGCTGATTGCATTCTTGTCGCTCTGCTGCTGATCGCATTCAAACAGGGTTATTGATGATCAGGATGGGGAAATAATCAGGTAATGCCGTTATCTGTGAGCCCTGTCCTAGAGCCTATTATTGGAGTCAATCAAAGGGCTTAAGGGCTTATTTTCAGCTCAGTCGGTCTCGCTCGGCTGGATGATCCAATATTCAAACCAGCCTCTAGAGTAAGGTGATTAAGTTATCATCGCCCTGTGCTGTCGCTATTTTTCACTAGTTTGAGTATCTTCTCGCTTTTCTTCCAATCCTCTTCTCCTCTTCAAGATTCGACGCTCAGGTTTCTTTCCCCCCTGCAGATTATCCGCATGCAGGGACTGTGACGTGGTTCGCACAGCAGCCAGTGGATCCTCGATCAAGGTGCTATTTTCTTGTGTACCTCTTTATCGATTGTTTATGATGATGCCTCTTGTTTCGATGGTGATTACTATTCTTCACTTCGCTTATATTACCTTCTATTGATGACCCTCCCATCACATTTGTTCTTCCTCGATCTCTCAGTTTCTGTTGGAGGTTCTCGACAACTCTGAAAATATCTCCCTCGAAACCACAAAAACTGCAGTAAGCGCCGATATACCGTCGCCGTTTCGTCGATCCGCCTCGCTGGCGCTTCCATCTACTGAACATCCATCAAGCCCATTGGCTCTCGTCGCTTCTTGCCTCTATCGCTCAGGAACATTCAATTTCCATCATTGTGGTCGTCGCGGCTACTGAGACGCCAACTACAAAGAGTCGCAGTCGAACTTGCTGTCGAATACCATTAATAGCCTTAAATTCGGTCTAAATTCTGTCAATTCGGCGGCGCAGTCGACCCTTGATACCGAGCCTGTGCTTCTCATAAAAGGAAACGGACACTCGGCGAGATTCGAAACGGCAAGGCTTTTTTCTTTTCGTTCAGCGTCTCCAACTTGCGCTCTCCGGGCTGGTCCTAGACTGCGGACAATCGTCGTTCTTTCGACTATATAATACTCGGATCGCTTGAATACTTTGGGACGTTTCCTGTCATCGGACTTGCTATTCAGCGTTAATCAATCCGGCATTTATTTTCAGTGTTCCTCTACTTCCATTTGTTTATTCGCTATTGCGATATCAGTTGCAATCATGTCTTCAACAACACTGATGACCTTCTTGCTGTAAGTTTCCCTCGACAGCCCGCTTGAACTCGGATTGACCCTCCATGCAGTATTACCAGTCCCAATGTCAAGTCCGTCAAACTGCTCGGGTCATGGGATAACTTCTCGAAACCATATGCGATGGAAAGGGATCGCCGCGTCGGTCCAGGCCATTGGAGAGGATGTCACACATTTACGGACATAGTCTGTGACGGCTCTCCCACTCATCAGGCCCCAGCGCGGTCTGGTGGACTAAAGATGGGAGGTACTTATTGGTATTATGTGCGTATTTCCACCTGTTAGCGCAACTCGAGACTGACGTCCAACTAGTACTTGTTGGACAACGACGTCGAGTATTATAACGAAGCGGAGCCAGTGACGACACTTTGCCCGTTGCTACCTGGTCAGCCGCTCAATGTGCTTCAGGTCCCCGTTATCCTTCCCGACACTCGGCCTACACATACCTTTCAAGACAGTCCGAGTTCGAGGAAGGCTGATATACGAACCATGAACCCTGACGACAAGTACATGAACCCACGTCGGCCGCCAAAGCCACAGCTTCCCCGTCTCCGTACATCCCCGCCACTACTTCAGCCGCCAGCCCCGGCTTGGTCCTTCAATACTTCTCCTCTGGGAGCATGGACCAATAGAGCGGCTTCCCAGCCAAGCAGCTTTGGAAACAGAACACCGCGAAGCTCTAGCTCCAAGGCTGCTCGCTCGGTGTCACCCCCAAGATCGAGGGGCCTTCGAGCTGCAATTCGGTATCTGAATGCTTCTTCTGCCGACCTCAGCAACAGCCATCATTCGGACGGGGAGCTTGATTCGAAAGTCCAATATGCCTCTGGGGTATGCCGCACCGGTAGTAGTGGAAATGGCCGCTTTGACTTTCCAGAGCATTCTTTCCATGACTTTAATCCCGCCTCGACCGCCAGGCATCAGGAGCACTCCCTTTATCCAGAAGGCCTTCTTTTCCGCCGACCTGCGTCTGCCAACAATGAAAACGCTCAGACACTGTCCATTCAGGACCGTCGTGCATTGCACACAAAATCCATGGAGCACCTGTCCTGTAGGAGCCCTCTGACTCTTGAGATGCAGCCCGACAATACGGGCGCGAGCGAAGAGCGTGCCTCAGAAACCTTTTCATACATGGCTGCAGAGCTCCTAGCAGCCCTGGAATCGCCGTCCTTCTTGAGAACGGCCACCATCCCCGATGCCACGACGCCTACCCCATTCACGTACAAAGAAAAACGACTTCCCACGTTACCCAACTCGCCCTCGTCGGTGATGGATGAAGCGCTGCGCGATATCGACGCTCGCGAAAGAGAACTCGATACCGAGAACCTAGAAAGTCACTTTTCTGACTTCACCGAAACGGAGGAGTCCGTTGTCAGCAGCTCCTACTGCGAGAGAAGTCGCTTTTCGGAATGGAGTACGGATACAGAAATGGTCTCTCCCGAGTCAATGACCTCGGCTTCCACTTTCAACAACGAAAACCAGTCATCCCCCAATCCCGGCGCCGCGCAATTCTCCGACCTGCTCATACCCTCTTTAGCCTCCGACGCGAGTGATCCAAACACTCCTCACCTGACCGCGAATTCGAAGCCATCACCTGCCACATCCATTGCCGGCGACTCACCTCACTTCAACCTTCCTCTCCCCCGCTTGACGGTGTCATTGTCTCCGTCCGATCTTGACATGGCAGGTCTGGGTATTGAAGACATGTACAACGTGGAAAGAGACCCCAAAAGGCACGCAGCTTTCTTCGGCGCCATGAATTCTTTCGAGACACTGGGTCTGGTGAAAAGTCCCGACGCGTCCACCACCGAGTTTTCGGCCGATGTCAAAAACAACGCCGCATCGCTTACTGACAACCGGGACGTACCCAATCGCCTCAGTCGTGTTTCTACGTCTATGGTGGATATGATGGATGAATTGGCCTATCTGCGGAACGTGATCCAGTCTGGTGCTGGCGAGGAATAAAATCGATTGTTTTAGTCGGAACAATGCAGGCATTGTAGCGACTCCTAATTTTTACACGCAGGAAGCAATAGATGTATGAATATATAGTTCGCCTGAATGTTGATAGAGAATTTATGAAATGATAAGTAGAATTTCTGATACACATACCGTGAGTAATAGACCACAAGCTTCTTGTTCTAACTCCTATTCGAGAAAAATGACAATACTCGCTGCAGTCCTGATGAAATAATATATGTTGAGTTACCAGTTCCCAGTCTGAAGTGCAAAGCAACGCGACAAACGCGTGCCAAGCATCGTCGGTAAAATACCTACTCCAGCATCCCTCCAACAACTACAGTAACAACCTCGAGATAGTTACTGAGAACTACGATTTCCCCTAAACTCACCCTTCACTATCCCCAGAGAATGGATTAAGATAACCTGTAACCATGGCTGAAGAAGTCTTCAAGCCACAGCTCACGCCCGTGGGCGAAAAGTCACTGCCGGCAAAATGCAAGACCAGCACGCTGACATACTGTCCCACGATGGACCTGATCGCCCTAGTCACCGAGGACGAGGAGTTACGCGTTTTCCGACTGAACGGGCAGAAAGTCTTCGGGGGTTCATTCAAGGGAGATCCATATCTGGGCGAGGACGAAGCAGACGGGGAGATCCGAGCGGTCATGTGGAAGGATAATGGTCGGTTGTCTCTTATTGTTTTCAACACAGTTTGCAATGATTTTTAACTGACGAGTCGCAGGGAGTCTACTTGCGGTTGCTTGTGCAGATGACACCGTCCGGTTGATCAGCTCGTACAGTGGCAAAACGGTGCACCATTACCCTGCGGCTCAGCCGGGCGCTCACGCGCAGCCCGTTAGCATCACCTGTCTGGGCTGGGGAGTCAACTTCACAGATAGCAAAGCTGCGCAGCGGCATCTGCGTGAGGCTGCGGGGCAACTCACCGTCTCGGATCTGCTGGCGCCGGATACCCAGCCGTCCAAGGCAGCGGCGCTGCTTAAGGCTGATTTGCCGCGCGAGCTGGCATTGCTGGATATCGAGAGCTCCTTGCCGAAATTGAGCACGTTGCCTGCGACGGGAAGCGAGTGAGTATGCTGCTGAATAAATTTGGGGTCGTTGATTGACTCCTTGCTAGTGATGACGTGTTTAGCTCTCGGGCGTCCATCGATGCGATCTTTCACTCGTCGTCGAAAAATAGCAATGATGCGGTTGATGTGTTGCTGGTTGGCTTTGATGATGGGACTGTCCATCTGCGCATCTTTGACTGTTTCGAGATTGGCTCGTTTAAGATCGGGATATCGAACGGCGGTCCGTCTGCTTGCAGAATACTCCAGCACGCGTCGCATGAATTGAGCTCGACCCATGCGTTGCTGGCGTCCGCGTCGACGCCTGGCTCTTCTGCTGGACTGCATCTACTCACGATCGATCTTCGCTTTATCACTAGATCCGGTCGGTATCTGTCGCTTTTAGCCTACAAGACGACCCAGTTACAGAATCTGCTCCGTTATATCGGCCAGGTTCAGAGGCAGATTGAGCTTGAGTGGAAGAATGCGCAGGAGTTGCCTGCGCGATACATGCGCAGCATCAACGAGGATCTGAAGGAGAAATGCCATTGCGACTTTGTCACTGCCGCTTACCATCTTGTGGTGACGGGCGATTGCTTTGAGCCGCTGAAGGAATTTTTGGTAGATATCGTCGGCGAAAGGGTATATACGTATTATGTTCTTATTTCTAAACGCAGCTGACAGGCGACAGGGGCATAAACGGTGGGAAAAGGCTGTCTCAAGCGGCTATGAGAACGTCCGACGGCTGACGCATGAGTGTCTTCTGCCCGCCCTTGAGCGATGCGAAGTGCTGCTTAGCCGACTTATTGGCCTTTCTAAATTCCAGAAACTCAGTGAAGTGCTGGGCTTAGAAACCACCGACCTCAACGCGGCTGTCGAGACGCTTGATTGTCTTCATCTCGTTTGTCATCAGATCCTTATCAATGCCAACGAGGAACTGGCCCAGTTCATCGCCTTCTCCCAGTGGCTTCGCCATGAAATTGATATGCAGGCTGCGGAACCCATGTCACAAACGCTGGATGAACTCATGGAGAAGACAGACATGATAGATTATCCGCAGACTCTAAAATACATTAGAGGCGCGCTGACCAAGAGCACCCTCCAGCATTTCATCCAGCAGCTTCCCATGATGGGAGTGCCGGTTGCTAAGCCTTCTGCTACTGCGTCAGATAGGTGGACGGCTGCAGATGACCGGCCATTCTACGACACGTTCAAAAAGCTGCTTGAGCAGCTGAATCGGGGCCAAAACAATACAAACCATTTGGAGCTTCCCAAAATGAATGATTTGACAAAGCGCTTAGGACTACAGTTTGAAAAAGTCTTTGGGCAGATAGCGATAACACAACGCAGAAGTATCTTGCACCGGTCACCTCTTGCTCTTCATCCGGACGCCGATCAGGAGGTTATTGATATCACTATGTGCTCTGAGGTAAGCGTATTGATTCGACTAGATGTGTTGCTGCTAACTGGATCAACACCAGAATAGCGAAGATGGGACGGTTAATGTTATTTATATCGCCGTGAGATCAATCCAATCACATCATCTACGTAAGTTTGTCGACCTTCCAATGTGATTTATGAATGCTTACTGTTCACTCCTAGTCTACATCTACCGGGTCGTTTCAGACTCCGAGAATGGAGTCAGTTCTACCCGGGAAATCTGCATAGGAGCGCTGAATCTGCAGGAAGGAGAAATCCGCCAAATTCAATTCGTGCAGGATGATACCATGATGCTCCTTTGGTCGAATAGCAGTATGTATCAACCTCGCACGCCTATCCGCCAGTCACTAACTAATCTGGAATGAGTAGAAGGATCCGCCTATCTGCTGAACATCCCGTTTCAGCCGGCATCCACGTTCGATAACGAAGGGGCCTTCAGTTCGCCGTCTCCTTTCTTCATCACCTACAGCGACAAGCTACTTGACTCTACCTCACCTCAGCCCACAGTAGATGCTACGACTCTGGACTTGTTATCGCCGGATTCCACGCACGCGAGCCTCATTAAGCATGCCTTTGCGGTGTCGGGTCAGAAGGCCAGGCCCTCGAGGTTCGACGCCAATGGGCGAAAAGGTCGCCGGGCGATCTGCGTCTTGTACGGCGATGGGTTGCGATATGAGGTTTTGGACATGGATGCTGAGATGGCTGATGAGGATGAGAGTGAATAGCAGATTCGCGTTTTGTAGCGTAATCATGACTCTAATGAGAGCATCGCAAGGCTTTCCGTCTTAGAAGGTCATTCAATTCATGTCTCATACTAGAGAGGTAGTCCATCCACGGATATGAGGTATGGTTTCACTGTGAGACGCATACGCATTCCTGGTTACATCAGCGGCCATGAGGTCGTATTGATTAAGACTACATTCTATGATCCATCGAATACTCGGTATGATTTCAAGCACAATAGGAGAAAGTGCGACAATCCCAGCATGTCTAGATATCATATGCAATGCATATTTTCTTTAAAAATCACCAGTGTGTCTGGTTAGTAAGGTAGTGTTTACAATGGGGACCTGATTTTTTCCTTCTCGAAACCACCCAAAATCTTCTCAGCCCCATCAAGCAGTGGATCTCTACCCAAATCCCAAATCAATCCACACAAAATCTTCAGTCCTAGTCCGACTAGTGTGAGGATTTGTGCGCTGATTGGGGTTGACGCCCTGATGGGGATCGGTCGCCCGGGCCAACGCAAACACTGTGGGAAATGGTCCTCCAATGCAGCAAAATGAAAACAAGCAAAGGAGAGGAATTCGCCCCCCTTGTGTTTACTCTTCAGCAGTGGTTATGTAAGAGGGAGGGGCAGCCACAGTATGTGGGTAGGAGAGTAGAAGTACGGTAATGACGAAAGTGACTCTACCGCAACACCTGCATAGAACAGGATACACAGCGTTTCTTTATCTAGAGGTTCTTAAGAAAGAATGAAACGCCTGTCGGACAAGCAGTAGCTCTCTTGCAAATATTATTTTAGACTATTAATTTGATACAGCTGCTGTCTGTGTCGGTGCGTTGAAAGGGACGTAAATGTGCTATCACGTGACCACACCATTCTCGGATGGGCGGTCGCTGGCCAATGGTAGGCCACAGCGTTTACGGCAGCTCCGGGCTGGAGCCCCAATGCGTCTCAGCGTCCAGTAGAGACACTGGACGGAGTACCTTAAGGTAGGTACAGAGTCCAAAGTACGATCAAGTATCTATCCTTAGCCTTAGTCTGTTTGTCTAGCATCATCTGTCTCCAGATCATTACTATATTGGCATCAAAAGAAAGGAAATATCCCAGAGGCGAAGACCAAAAAGAAATCAGCTTTCTGCCCCTCTATCCTCTTCTCTTCGCCTTCCCGTTGCCTTCACTTCTCTCAGCCTTATCCTCCAGAAAACTCGCGGAAAACCCAACTCCTACCAAATCTATTCCTCCACCCCACTACAGAGTACACTACCTATCAAGCGTCTCTGTCATCAAAGCAGATTCTGGGGGCTTTTTGTTCATAGCTTTTTCTCCCTTTTTCTCCCTTGTTCTGGCGTGTATTCACCACGTCTTTTCGTCCGCTGTCTGCCTCTGGTCTCTTCTCCGACCCGCTGCGTGCCTCGTCATATCCACAAAAACAACCTTTTTGATCTGAACTTCCAAGATCGTTTATTTTTCTGCCCTTTCTTCTTTGACTGTTAACCGTCCACACCAAACACTCCTTTCTGTTTGTGGACAAGTCTTTTCTCTCGATCACTTACACCCCATCCTGAGCCAAGTCAATAAACGATCCCTATCTTTCCTCTTTCCCCCGCCTTTTCCTGTCCTCTTCTCCATTTTCCTCTGATCCTGGGTGCGATTTCCGCTTAAGGCATCATGGACGTCACTCAAGTGTTGGAGGGCACTTTGTCGCCAGGTACGTTACTCACCTTTCCCCTCTATATTATATGAAAGATTTTTCTTTCTTTTCGAAATCTACAATACGAGCTTCGAAGACTGACTTTTGGTTGCTTTATCTCTACAATAGATGCGACGACTCGTGGAAATGCTGAACAACAGCTCTCCCACGCGGCGGAGGTTGACTTCGTACGTCCAGCCGACCCTCTCCCTCCTCTCGTTGATGCTCAAGCCAGTCGCTAATATCAACTTGCTGTTTCTTATAGGCCGGTTACCTCACTACCCTTGGTCAAGAGTTGGCAAACGAAAGCGCTGCTCCGCACATCAGAACCGCCGCCGGTCTAGCCTTGAAAAACGCCTTCACTTTCAGAGATCTCGCCAAGTTAAGGGAGGTACAGGAGCGATGGATTTCGGGGATCAGCCACGAAGTAAAGGCGCAGGTCAAGGAGCTGGCGCTCAACACTCTCGCGTCCAAAGATGCCCGGGCCGGCCAGTCTGCTGCTCAGTTCATCGTTTCGATCGCCGCCATCGAGCTTCCCCGTAACGAATGGCCAGAGCTGATGAACCACCTGGTTCAGAGCGTTGCAACCGGCCCCGATCAGCTGAAACAAGCCTCCCTCGTCACAATTGGTTTCATCTGCGAGTCGCAAGATCCAGAGCTGCGGGAAAGTTTGGCTGCCCACTCTAATGCCATCTTGACGGCCGTTGTCCAGGGTGCCCGGCGCGAGGAGCCCAACATGGACATTCGCAATGCCGCCATCAAGGCCCTCAGTGATTCGGTGGACTTTGTGCGTTCCAACATGGAGAACGAGGGCGAACGGAACTACATCATGCAGGTTGTTTGCGAGGCCACGCAGGCCGATGATCTCCGTGTCCAGGCCGGTGCTTTCGGTTGCCTGAACCGGATTATGGGCTCATACTATGAGAAGATGCGTTTCTACATGGAGAAGGCTCTCTTCGGCCTGAGCATTATGGGCATGAAGAGCGAAGAGGAAGACGTTGCCAAGCTCGCCATTGAGTTTTGGTGCACCGTTTGCGAGGAGGAAATTGCCATCGAGGATGACAATGCCGCGGTTCGTTTTTTCCTTTTTATATCCATGTACCGAACAAACCTGACACAGCTTTCTTCTAGGCCCAAGCCGAGGGTGCCACTGAAATTCGCCCATTCTTCAACTTTGCGCGTGTCGCCTGCAGAGAAGTTGTTCCTGTCTTGCTGCAATGCATGTGCAAACAAGATGAGGATGCCACCGAGGACGAGTACAACATTTCCCGCGCGGCTTACCAGGCCCTGCAGCTTTACGCTCAGTGCGTGCAGGGTGATATCATCCAGCCTGTCCTGACCTTCGTCGAGGAGAATATCCGCAGCGAGGATTGGCGTCATCGTGATGCCGCCGTTGCCGCATTTGGCGCTATCATGGACGGCCCCGACCCTAAGATTCTGGAGCCTTTGATCAAGCAGGCCCTGAGTGTTCTGATTAGCATGATGGAGGATAGCTCCATCCAGGTCCGTGACTCTACGGCCTACGCGCTCGGGCGCGTTTGTGACTTCTGCTCCGAGACCCTTGACCCTGACGTGCACCTACAACCTCTTATTACTTGCCTTTTCAACGGCCTTGCTAGTAGCCCCAAGATCGCCAGCTCTTGCTGCTGGGCTTTGATGAACGTTGCCGATCGGTTCGCCGGTGATGTTGGTGCCCATACCAACCCGCTGTCGAAGCACTTCCAGGACAGTGTTAAGTCCCTCCTTACCCTCACAGAGAGGCAGGATGCCGACAACCAGCTCCGCACCGCTGGATATGAGGTGCTCAACTCTTTCGTCACCAACGCCGCCAACGACAGCCTGCCCCTGGTCGCGACACTGTCCGATGTTATGATCCAGCGTCTGGAGCACACCGTGCCCATGCAGCAACAGGTTGTCAGTGTCGAGGATCGTATCACGCTAGAGGAGATGCAAACCTCATTGACCAGTGTGCTCTTGGTAAGAATTCCTGATGCTCCTCGGCCGAATTTCCATACTGACTTGTCGGCAGGCCATTGTTCAGCGTCTTGAAACGGAGATTAAGCCCCAGGCGGACCGCATCATGCACGTCATGCTCCAGGTTCTCTCCACAGTTCCTCCCAAGTCTAGCGTCCCCGACGTTGTGTTCGCCACTGTGGGAGCCATCGCCAGCGCTCTGGAGGAGGAGTTTGTCAAGTACATGGATTCCTTCACTCCCTTCCTGTACAATGCTCTTGGCAACCAAGAAGAGCCAGCCCTCTGCTCCATGGCCATTGGCCTGGTCAGTGATATCGCCCGTGCCTTGAACGAGAAGGTCCAGCCCTACTGCGACGCCTTTATGAACTACCTGTTGAACAACTTGAGGGTAAGGCACCAGGATGAAAATGCCGCTGAATTTGGAAGTCGCTTTCTAACTTCGCGTCACAGAGTGCTACCAATCAGCTTAAGCCCGCGATTCTCGAGACCTTTGGAGACATTGCCCAGGCTATCGGGACCAATTTCGATGTATACTTGCCTGTCGTTGCCCAGGTCCTTCAGCAGGCATCGGCCGTCACAGCCAGTACCGACGTAACTATGGAAATGCTTGACTACATTGTCTCGCTTCGTGAGGGCATCATGGATGCCTGGGGTGGTATCCTTCTGGCCTACAAGGGCAAGCCCCAGGGTACGTAGCAATACCTGATTGATAACTCTTGACTTATGCTAATAATTTCGCAGCCGCTCAGCTCCAGCCCTATGTCGAGTCAATTTTCCAGCTCCTCCACATCATCTCTCAGGACATGAGCCGTAGTGAGGGTCTCATGAGGGCATCTATGGGCGTTCTTGGGTATGGCTTCCCTCCTTCCACTTTTTTTTACCGTCCTTCTAACAAGCTTCCAGTGATCTCGCAGATACATTCCCCAACGGAGAGTTTGCCAGCTACTTCCGCAATGAATGGGTCACCGCGCTTGTTAGGGAGACTAGGAACAACCGGGAATACAGCCCTCGCACCATTGACACCGCTCGGTGGACACGCGAGCAGGTTAAGCGTCAGGTCAACATGTCCACGGCGGCCGCCATGGCTTAATTGCATTCACCCGGCCATGCTACACAACCATCGCTGTTGGAAGACGGCTCCCCTTGCACTGAAAGCACTTTACAAAAGGTGCCGCATGGGAAGTGACGCCGTGCCCGTTGCCCTACCCTTGATGTGAGTACAGTTCACTGGCACTGAACATCAGCATGTGCACGTTGCAAGCTACATGTTCATCTCCATAAGAGCATCGCACGTCGGTACTCATGGCAACCCCCTACCCTGATATGATCGAAGTTCTTTTGAGCTAAAGTATCAACCCCCTACGATCGATTCCTCAACCTTTTTGCCCTATCGCTCCCCTATTTCCAACCTACCCCAACCATGCTGGCATCCGCTGGGCACACTGTTCTCCTTTTCGGAATCCCCTTCACCTTCACCCCTGTTATTTATCTTCTGGCCCATCATTGCCCTTTCGACCCCCTTCCTTTCCTTCTCCCCGTTTTATTACTAGCACCATTCCCCTCGCCTCCTGCTCCATTTTCTTTTCTACGGCGGTTTTAATTAGACCAAGATTCTCCTTAGCATTTTGCGACGTCATGTATGCCCCAAGAAGTCATGTAACCCCCTTCAAGAGAAACATAGCGATGAATCCCTTTTGACACTGGAAGTCCCGTATAATCCTGCCCCTTCTCACATTGAAGTGTGATGGAAAAATCTGTATAGAGGAAATGAAACATTAATAAACGTATGAGTAGCCAACATATTACTCGCTTCGGCTGAATCGCTCCCAGAGCTGCATGCTGTAATATTTACTGCTTCTCACATTCTTTGGTTGCCTTACTGCCTGAGGCATAATGGGGCTTGGTCGCTATCAGCAGGTGACCGATAAGGGCACAATAACGGAAACCCTAAGCGCGCACATCCGCGAAAACCTCACCGTCTTTTTCTTGCGCCGACCTCGATCTTGAACCAACCTCCGTCCTCACCAACGCCGTCAATTCGACCTCGAGGTATGTTCTGCTCGCTGTTTTCAATTCATTAGCAGCCCCCCAGCTAGTCTGGGAGAGCAATCACCGTCTCGTCTTTGGCTTTCTTGTCTCAATTCGGTCAAAATGGCGACCGAGAACAAAGGAGCCAAAAGATGCAGGGTGATACGCTTCTCTCAACACGACGCGGGCTTAAGAACCCCTGGGGGGCACTCTTTGCGCTCGAAGACTACTGGTGGCTGACTTGTTTTCTCTCTTCCGGGAGCAAAATTTCTCCAGCTGGGTGGATCCCATGCGGTGAGAAATTTGCTTCCCTAGCTGGAAGAGGGCTTTTTCGACTTTTAGATACCTCATTTCTGCATCTCCTCGATTTGAGAATCTCAATCAACCGTCAAAATGGTCAAGACTTCCGTTCTCAACGATGCGCTCAACGCCATCAACAACGCCGAGAAGGCCGGTAAGCGCCAGGTCCTGATCAGACCTAGCTCCAAGGTCATTGTCAAGTTCCTCAGCGTCATGCAGAAGCACGGTATGTTCTTCTTTCTTTCTACGTCGATGTCATTATGAAGGAAGGGGGTTTGGAAACTTGCAAGATCTGGGGAGGACAACATTCGGGTTGATAACTAGGCGGCGGTTTCGAATCTTAACCCACTCTACAACGTCTGCCCTTTAAGTACCCGATATATTGAAGAATTGTTTCATCGAAACATGTGAAGATCTTACAAGTTTCCAAAACTCTTTTTTCTTTGTGTTTGGCAGCTTTTAAATCTTCGCTACATCCTTACTGACTCGCTATCAGGCTACATTGGCGAGTTCGAGGAGGTCGATGACCACCGTTCCGGCAAGATCGTCATCCAGCTCAACGGTCGTCTCAACAAGTGCGGTGTCATCAACCCCCGCTACCCCGTCCAGCTCCAAGACATCGAGCAGTGGGCCGTCCAGCTCCTGCCCTCTCGTCAGTTCGGCTACGTCGTCCTGACCACCTCCGCCGGTATCATGGACCACGAGGAGGCTCGTCGCAAGCACGTTGCTGGCAAGCTCCTTGGCTTCTTCTACTAGACAACTGCATCAGAATTGAAGTAAAAGTTTTGAGGTTTTGTCGGTCTGTCGGATAGCATGGCTTGGGTTTGATGTAGGAGCGAGGAAATGCTCGATGGTCGAGGCGTCTTGGCGAGCAGTTGAGGATAATACCCTGGCAGAAACGTCATAGATAGTTTTACTGGAGTGGACTTGCACCTATCTCAATTCATCGCTATTCTATCCGTCATTTTTTCCCCTGTATCCTTAGCCCTGGTAAACTTCTCGACGTAGACCACCTCCGGACCGAGGTTCACTTCCACCGCCTGTCTGCGTTTGTTTCCCCGCAATCTCAAGACTGCCCTGGTATGTTGACTGTCCTTTCGTAGAGGCATTTCGATCACAATCTTCCTATTGTAGTTATCCTGTATCATCTGCTCTCGACCGCGCCAATATGCCCCTGGACACAATATATCTAACGCGCCATGGCGTATGTAACTCTAGCCAACTCGCTCCCCTCCCAACCCCGGATTCAAAACACCATATCACTAACAATGTCTCATGCCTCTCCAGCATCGCCTCAATTGGACCATCGACTATAAAACAGGCACCTACAAAGCCCAATTCCCAACTCCGACCGGAAACCCCGCCGACCCAACCCTAACCTCCCATGGCGTGCGGCAATCGCACGAGCTGGCCGCGCACATCGCGAGCCCGGAGTTCCAGCCTAAGCCGTTCCGCGTGTACTGCAGCCCGTTCTACCGCTGTCTGCAGACGATCCAGCCCACTGTCGAGGCGCTGAAAGCAAAGCAGAGCAGCGATGGCGATATCGATCCGTCCGCGGATTTCGACGTTAAGATTGAGAATGGGATAGGGTGGCGCATATCCCCCACTTCATCCAACCAACCTACAGGAATACATGCTAACGAGATATATATGATAGAGAATGGTTCGGCCCAACCACCTTCTTCGAGCATCCCCCCCCGGCACCTCCCTCAACCCTCCACTCCCTCTTTCCACGCATCCTCCCGTCCGACCCCTCAAGACACAGCCCGCACCTCATCCCCTCCCCGCGCGGCGAGACCATCGCCCAGCTGCACGACCGCGTCGCCACCGCCCTCGCAGGCGTAATCGCCGACGTGGACAGAGAGATCGCGGCCCTGGAGGCGTCGCAAAGCCCCGAGAAGCGCACCAGCAAGGCGCTGCTTATTTGCTCGCATGCGGCGCCGCTGATTGCCATGGGCAGGGTGTTGACGGGCGCGATGCCGGATGATAGTTCCACGGAGGATTTTTTTGTGTTCACGGCGGGGTTGAGTACGTTTCGGCGGAGGGGCGTAGTTACACCTGGGGCGGAGGTGAGGACTGTGTCTGCGGAGTCGGCTGCGTTGGCTCCAGGAACGAAGATCCTGCGGGCTGAGACGACGGTGCCGGATTGGCGGGGTGGGAAGGGTGTTGGGGGTGGATGGGACTGTGTTAAGAATGGGGACTGCGGGTTTCTCAGTACGGGGGCTGAGAGGGGCTGGTGAGTACTCCTTTGACCCCTGGGTTCCAATGTTTGGAATAGGACTAATGTGTGATGGATAGGCACTTCGATGGGGATGAGTCGTTTGATACAGGGCCGATGGCGCCGCCGTCTGCGTCTCCCACTTCCCCTCAGGATGCGTCGACAGAGAAACTCAGTCAGAAGTTGTGAATAGCATAGGGTTGGTGCATAGACTAGCAGGACCTAGACCAGGACGTACATAGAACCAGCAGGTTTGATCTTTAGTAAACTAGAGAAGAATACGCAGTTTCAACTGAGGAAGACAAGTCAATGCATTTCGATGTATGTGCTACTTACTCTACATCAGAAGCTCAAAATGCAGGCTAGGAAAGAACGCTACATGCGCATGCGATACTCAACGCTAATGTCAAAGAAGGAAACTGTTCGCTCATTCGTCAGGCTCAAGGGGTATCAAAGGCTCGGATTCGTTTGTAGTCATGGCGCTCTGTGGGGATGGCTCGACGCGCTCATCTGCGCCGTTCGCTTCCTCATGAGACTCCTGCCGCTCGCCACTGTTTTCGCCATTGTTCGCAGTTTCCTGCTGTCTGCGACGCTCCTCTTCCTCTCGTGCGAGTCGCGCGTTACGGGCTGCCTCGACTGCATTTCGCACCTCAATCTGTCTTTCGCCCACCCCGGGAACCAGACTGGCAATGAAAAGCGCTGCAGATCGTTCCAATCGCCGGACACCCTGGCGAAACTGACCGGCCAGGCTGGCACGATTGTCGTTGACCATGCCAGGGCCGTTCACAGTGGCCTGAGTGCCATCAGCAGCATCAGGAGCTACATGTAACAATCCCTCGAGGTGACGCTGGAGAGGAGCGATTGTCATGTTGAACAGCTGCCGCGGAATACTGGTCTCCGAAAGAAGAGAGGCAACCACGGCTAGCGTAACATATAAGACTCGCAACCAGGTTCCTGGCTGGCTGAACATGTAGCAGAAAAAATACAGCCGGACAAAGAGCCAGATGCGTCTAATATACCTGGACAGACCAACCTGTCCATTGTTCACCGCTCGCTGGTTTAGTACAGCTTGTCGAACAACATTTTCCATGACTACAGCCTCTTGGTGGGCATGGAATCCTGCTGTTTGAGCCGGAGCATGCATGGGTGTAAACTCAGGAGTTTGCGATGCATGCAAAGAAGCAAGCGACTCCTGAATCGAATTTGACGCGCCTGGAGACGCGATTAGGGCTTGATATCCACCTGGCGATGATACAAGGTACAGAGGATCGCGCGCCTGTTCCGCGTTTGCAGAAGTGCTGGTAGCGAGGTGAGTTGATTGCAATCTAGACTGCGTAATGCGGAGTTGATCCGCGCGAGTGTAGACATAAAAAATACGGGAGAGCAGCGCTTCAATGTTTCCGTTGCGTTCGGCACGTGGATCACTGTAGAGATCGTCTAGCATCTCACAAAGCTGATTACGAATACGAATGATTCGTTCTGCCGGAGGTGCGACTCCCAGTTGAAGCTGGTCCTCGGCATAGTGTACCTGTAGCTGTAGGACATCTAGACGAGCACGGCGATTCGTGGCCTGAGTCCCCGTGGAGGGCGAAGGACCAGTGGGCCAAGATCGAGGGGGAACGTCTGAAGAATCCAGTGGCCCATGGACTCTTGTTGACCATCTCATAGGAGGATAACCCGGGAAGAAACCCGTCCGCTGATGTGCGCCTGCTTGAGCTATGGGGGGAGTTGAGGTCGCGACTCCCTGCGGTCCTGATCTCGGTTGTTCGGCGGTCCGAATTTGTCGGCGAATCTGCTCAATGTTACGTTGAAGGGCAAGTCCGATCTCAGCTTCATGTGGCACACCAGTAGGTATCGGGCCCCTTTGCCTGAAGGTCTGAGTAGAAGTCGGAAGTGCAGAAGACCATGCTCGATTGAGAAAAGGGTCTGGTAGGCGGCGAGCTGCAGGGGTGTCGGAAGCGGATGGAATGGAGGGTCTAGCGGAGCCGGTGGTGGAGGGTGGCGGGAGAGCAAGATGCATGGAATATTCCGTACTCTAAGCGATCATCGATTGTCAGTAGATATTCTAAATCCGACAGAGGCCAGCCAAATAAAGGAGATTTCCGGTGGAACATACCTCAATGGGACCCAGGACACTTTCCAGTGTCATAGCATCGTCTGAAAGTGCCCTTCCGCGCCATATCAGTCTCTGGTTACTCGCCGCTGGACTACCCGGTATTGATTCGGTCAAGCGAGCCTTGAGACGAGCCACAGTCGTGGAGATGGGGAGATTATCGAAGGTGAAGCGATCGTGTAGGGACGGGCACAGTACGTGCAAAGTGATGCTGCGCGGAGGCCTCTCCAACGCTGCAGTTGGTTGATCGGAAGAAGAACCGGACGCCATAATCTGGAGACCCTATGTTTCTCTTTTCAAAAGTTTGACCGAAGTGCAGCTGAGGCGCTCATAGTCCTCTCTGGTACATAGGAAGCCGTAGCTGTTCGTGAAGGCAAATAAATGAGGGACAGGCAATCGATTTGCAAGTCGAGAATGAGGCAAGTATTCAAGCAATAAATCCAAGTGGAATATTCATCCTTCGCTTGGTCGAAAACAGTTGTAAAAGAAAGTGGCACTGTGAAGGCGGGCGGAGCGCGGAGAGCGAGCGGCGTTGAGGATGACGGTGTCCTTTTCCCCAGTTAGTCGGCCAGTACCCCACAATCTGGAGATGGAGTCTCAGGCAGAAACCGTCTAACAAGCTACCTGTTGTGAATGACCCCGTGTACTCAAAGACAGAACAAGGTAGAGAAGAGGGAGAAATCCAATGGAAAACATGGGATAAACAACAGACGCTGCAGACCATCGAAGAAGCCGATAGATGGCTTATTCTGCCGGGCGGTGAGCATCGCATGACGCAAAACTTAAAGAGAAATAAATACTAGAGGTAAATGCATCTGATAAGAATCCATATCATCTCAGTCTGCTTGTACAGGACACCACATACCTTATCGCTATCTTCTCCCTTAAGGGATGATGTCTCTGAAGTAGATCAGCGATTATGGCCCTGTGCCTCTTCAACTGTTCTGCGCCCTTTCGCCGGAAGCTCACGATTCCCCTTAATGGGGGCAGAGCTGGAGTGATGGATATGATGTCTTTCAGAGCAACTGGTCGACGCGGGACCGGTCCTAGAGAATTTTCTACGAAGTCATGGAAGCAGTACAATGGTCAGAACAAGCATGAGCATTCGTCGCCAAGGGGCTCCTTTGGATCTCGACTTCGATTTGCCCTGCGAACCACAAAAGTAGAATGGTACCCGATCCCCGTCGGTCTGGGTATCGGTTTGCTGGGTGTACTGCACTTTTACAAATCACAGCGGGTGGAACGAGAACGCGCCGAGAGGGAGGCACTTGGAGAGTCCTTTGATTTCGAGAAGCCCCCTCCCCGTCCCCGAGTCAGACCCAGTGGACCATGGCAGGTCCAGATCCTGTCGACATTGCCTCTCAAGGCAATGTCTCGCTGGTGGGGAGCCTTCAACGAGCTGGAAATCCCTTATTATCTTCGTGTTCCCGGATTCAAACTTTATTCTTGGATCTTTGGCGTCAATCTGGATGAAGTAGCCGAACCAGACCTTCACACGTATCCGAATTTGGCCGCCTTCTTCTATCGCAAACTAAAGCCAGGCGTTCGGCCATTAGATCCCGATCCTCGCGCCCTTGTCTCGCCATCCGATGGCCGCATCCTGCAATTTGGTCTGATCGACCGCGGTGAGGTGGAACAAGTCAAGGGTATAACGTACAGCTTGGAAGCGCTCTTAGGTGCTGCCACACCATCTTCGGCCGATCACAGCAAGAATTTCATGAACCACATGGCAGAACCATCCCAAAAAGATGCAGCTAATATGTCAGCTGATGAGGAATTTGCCAGGGTGAATGGCATCTCCTATACGCTGCCGACCCTCCTTGCAGGAGACAAGGGAGGGGCACGGAGACGTGCGGCTTCTTTGGACGCCTCCACAAAGTCAGAACCTGCCTCCGAAGATGCTGTAAAGGCCGATCTTGCTCGCGGGGATGGCTCTCCGTGGTATGCCCCGAAGTCGACATCGGACAATGCGCTCTACTATGTGGTAATCTATCTTGCGCCCGGTGACTATCATCGCTTCCACTCTCCCGTGTCATGGGTTGTTGAGAGTCGTCGACACTTCGCCGGCGAACTATACTCTGTTTCACCTTACCTTCAACGTCACTTACCTGGTCTTTTTACTCTCAATGAGCGAGTTGCTCTACTGGGTCGCTGGCGATGGGGCTTTTTCGGCTATATCCCCGTAGGCGCCACGAACGTGGGGTCCATCAAGATCAATTTCGACTCGGAATTACGCACGAACAGTCTCACAACAGATACAGAGGCAGATAGGGCTGCAGCACTTGCCGCACAGAGGGGCGAGCAATATCCCGGATTCGTTGAGGCAACCTACCTCCATGCAAGCAAGACACTAGGCGGGCATCCCCTGCGGAAAGGAGAAGAAATGGGTGGTTTTCAATTGGGTAGCTCCATCGTCCTTGTCTTTGAGGCTCCGATGGGAACCAGAAAATCATTCGATATTGGTTGGGAAGAGGGGAAACGCGAAGGAGGATGGAACTGGACCATTGAGAAAGGCCAGCGCATCAAGATGGGCCACAAGTTGGGTTACGTCGATATTCAGGAATAGAAGACTCTGACCAGGATTGGCAGAGGAGGTCCGATTTGTTACGGCTGCTCGTCATTGTATCATAGCATATCTTCTAATAAATCTGTTTTCTTAGACTGTTAGCACTTACTATCTGTCTTGACTCTTGTCTTCTACTGTATGTTCATTGTTTGAGCACGTGACAGCGACGCGGAGATCATTGTTCGCCGACGCGATAAGATCAAGAAAGTCGGAGTAGATTCCGCGCTCTGAATAGGTAGCATCTCTCTAGAGCCAATATTTCCGTGAGTCCTACAGCACGAGCTTCTGAAATGCCTGGATAAACACAAAACCAACGCAGACTATCTCAAATTCCCTCAAAGCCTCACAATGCCTCGCCATCACCTCCTCCGAAGACACCCCGCGCCAGTTCCAGAAACAAACTCCGACGAATCCCCACAGCCACAAACAAGCAGATCGCGACTGGGCCATGGATCTGCTCAAGCCCAATTCCAGACGCCCCCGTCGCGGAATATCCCGCAATTGCATCCTTCATCCGGTCCTGTCGAGATGGCTGAGGCTGCTCCCACCCACCCTGGTGCTGCTGCGCAAGCTGCTCTGTTTTCTCTGTTCGGGCGGGGAGTTTCTGGCCGTCAGCGAGGGCAGATGATGGATGAGGACGATCAAGATGACGAAGAAGATGTGGGCGAGGAGGAGGAGGAGGTAGATGAGAGTTATGAAATGGAACATCGGCGTCGAGATCTAGGGCCAGAGGAGGAAGAAGAGAGGGATTTCGCCGCAGATGAGATGGAAGGGATGGCCGGCGAGGAGTTGGAAGGCGAAGAAGACGAAGATGAAATGATGCACGATCGGGGTAAGCTGCACAATCTATCCGATTGTAGGATTTCCGCGGCCCGGGCAATTGCTCACTCCTCTCATTCTACTGCAGACAGATCGCCCTCGCCGCTACCAAGTAACCTCCGCGAAATATCCTCCCTAGCCTCGTGGACCGTCTCAACACACAAACCAGGCTGCGGTGTTGCGGCCCTCCGTCACCCTTCACCCACGCAGTACTGGCAATCGGATGGGCCGCAACCTCACATGCTAACCCTGCATTTCTTCAAGCTCGTCGCAGTGGTCAAAATCCGCGTCTACCTCGACTTCGAAATGGACGAAAGCTACACACCCACCAAGATGGTATTCCTAGCCGGCATGGGCGGCAACGACCTGGTGGAGTTCGCAACATGGGAAGGTGAAGGGCCCTGCGGCTGGGTCGATATCCCTCTGGAAGGCGTGGGAGGCCGAGACGGCGGCTGGGTGCGGAGGCGACGGCGGAAGCGCACGCGGACGCGGCTCCAGGACGGCAAGGGCAAGGGAAAAGGCAAGTCCAAGGGCGTCGCATGGCCAGACTACATGTTTTCAGACTCGGAGCACCCGGTTGAATACGACGAAGCGGCCTACGACTACGACGACGGCGAAAGCGCCAGCGACGACGACGAAGACGACCCGTATGCGGGGAACGTGCTGAAAGCCATGGTGATCCAGATGCGCGTGACGGAGAACCATCAGAACGGGAAGGATACGCATGTGCGCGGATTCCAGGTGTTTGCGCGCGACGACGATCGCCGACGCATGGGTACTGCCCCCTCTGCCTCGGCAGATGGACGGACCCGAAGGCACAGTGCTCGACGGTCCCTTCGCGGAAGTATCAATGATGGTGGGGCTGAGGGACGCAATCCCAATGGGGATGCTGACGGGGGTAGGGTTGGTGGTCTGGAGGAGCCGGACTGGATGGGGGAGCCTGTAATTCGATAGAATATGTCTTATCATTTCGGGTGGCATTCTGCAAAATGGTGTTGGCGGCGGATTCTCATTTTTCAACCAAGCGACAGGTGCATGAGGGCGAGTTTTCTATCGGTATTCTGTGTTTGCCAGTTAAGATACCCATTTCTTACCTTTCTTTATATTCTACAACGTGGAGCATCGGATGCTATCGACCATCACGGCCAATGGCCTCGATATTCTGAGAATTAATAAGTATTGTGTCATATCTATTTAAACCTGACGGAGTCATATCCCATTTGACATCACATGGGACTAAAATTGCTCGTGCGACGAGAAACCGAAAACTTGCTTTTGTTGATCCATTATTGCTTCAACAGCTTCTCCAGCTCAGCAGCGACAGCGTCGCCGACCTGGCTAGTTGTCGACTTGCCGCCAATATCGGCAGTACGGACGCCGGCCTCGATCACATTGCGGACAGCGGTCTCGATGGCCTTGGCGTCATCCATGCGGTTCAGGGAGTACTGCATCATCATGGCAACGGAGAGAATGGCGGCGACGGGGTTGACGAGGCCCTTGCCAGCAATGTCAGGGGCAGAACCTGTACGAGTCAGTACACTCAGATCGCTAGCTGTAGACGACGTAAGAAAGGACGTACCGTGAATAGGCTCGTAGATACCGTTAACCTTGGTCTTCCCGTCGGGAATACCGCTCAAGCTCGCGCTGGGCAAGAGACCGAGCGAGCCGGGGATAACGCTCGCCTCATCACTGATGATGTCGCCGAACAAGTTGCTGGTGACAACAATACCATTAAGCTTCCTGGGCTCCTTGACCATGATCATGGCCGCGGAGTCAATGAGCTGGTGCTCGACCTTGAGCTGGGGGAACTCCGTGGCCATAACCTCCGTCACGGTCTTCCGCCACAGACGGCTCGTAGCGAGGACGTTGGCCTTGTCCAAGCTCCACACGGGGAGAGGGGGGTTGTGCTGCAGAGCCAGGTGGCCCGCGAGACGGGTGATGCGCTCGATCTCCGCGCGCGAGTAAGGCTCCGTGTCCATGGCGTAGCCGCTGCCGTCATCCTCCTTGCGCTCGCCGAAGTAGATCCCGCCGGTCAATTCGCGGATGATGTTGAAGTCGACGCCGCGGCAGATTTCAGGGCGGAGAGGGGAGCCGTCGACCAGCGACGGGGCGGCGAAGTTGCAGGGGCGCAGGTTACCGAATGTGCCCATTTCCTTGCGTAGTCGGAGAAGGCCCTGTTCGGGGCGGACGGCGCCAGTGCCCCATTTCTACGGTGCGTTAGCTCTCGGGCTTTTCTGGAGGTGCCTGGGGGTGAAGAGTATGCACGCACGGGACCGCCAATGGCACCAAGGAGAACGGCATCGGCGTTCTTTGCGGCGTTCAGAGCTTCGTCGGTCAGGGGAGATCCGGCAGCATCGATCGATGCCTAATGGGTTCTTGTGAGCAATTGGCCGAAGAATTGCCAGTTTGAGACCGAGTCACTTACACCGCCGAGCAGTTGATCCTGAAGGTTGAAGGTAGCGTCGTCACGGCACTTCTCAATGACGCGGAGGACCTAGCGGTTGACGGATTCTATTAGCTCATGGGTTGATTTGCGCAGCAAGATCTGTTGTCCGCTCACCTTGATCGCCTCGGCGGTCACCTATGGCCAAAGGTATACTCATTAGCTATGCGACGAGAGGAATATCTGCTCGGGATCTCCAACTTACCTCCGGACCACAGTGGTCACCAGCAAAAACGACAATGTTGTATGACGGCATTGTGAGTATAGAACTAAAAGAAGAATTGAACCTGGAGATTGAAGAACAATTGAAGGTGAGCGTCCGAAGTTGAAATATCTCTCAAGGCATGGAGGGGTGGATGCCACCCCGCGCGCCGACACCGGAGACTTGAGCCATCGGAATCCTTTAAGCCGATGGACTTGGAGCTATACAAAACAACCATAATTTTGGAACAGCTACCTGAGGAACGGTAAATCGCTACTGATGGATAGATAGAATCATTCCTGGTCATTGATTACCCCAGATCCACCCAGCCATAGCGATGATAGAATATGTCCACTGATTCTCACAAAAACAGATTAAAAGTACCTAGCAAACGCAAGGAAAGAAACCTAGTTGACAAGAAGAAAAGAAGGAGAATGGAAAGAAAGAAGAATTCTAAAATGATGCCTGCAGCAGGCATCTGTAGTGCGAACATTCGCCTGTAAGAGGATCCCACAACCAGACGGACCCCATTGACTGCTTCTCCGTAAGATGCTTTGGGAAAAATCAGTGTGTTCCCACAAAGCGGATAAATAATAGAAAGCAGAACGATAATTGCAGCTAGGGCTGCTTCTTGACCTCGATATACGGTCCGTAACGTCGAATATGCATAAAGAAACTGGAAGCCGACAAAGTAAAAGGAAAGGCCCCATTTTCGATAAGCAATTCGACGATGAAGCGCCGAAATCGACCAAGTGCACTGGACTCGGACAGTCGACTGTCAATTTTGACAAAGCTCCAAGTGAGGAAGGCTAGTCCACTTGCACGATGCGGCCATCGAGCGGTCTACTGTGTCTTTCCGTTCCGTTCAGCCTTGCGTCTCGCAAGATCACCTTCAGCAAGCCACTTGCTAGCCTTCACCAGCTGAACGACGTTGATAAATTGCTTCAGAGCCATGACTGGGGCGGAGATTCCGGTGATAACCCAAGGCCAGAAGCTGTCAATCTTGTTTGCCCGGGCAAGCTCCAAAGCTCCGGCACTCCATGGGCTACCGAGAGCCGGAGGCGCAGTGGGATCTTGAGCCTGAAGAAGAGACGGCGAGAGAATAGGAGAGGAGAAGGAGAGCAGATAAAGACCAATGAAGAAAAGTTCATTGAGGGCACAGCATATGAAAAGTACGGTCTGTTGGAATCTCTGTCAGTCATTAACACTCAGTCTCGTAGTCATTTCATCGCACTCACCTTGCTGTGGTAGTATTGGTACAGAATCCAGCTTCTGGTAGCCTCAACGTTCTTGTGGCTCTGGCCGGATCCTCCCATGCTAAGCGTGGCGTACATGTGCATATAATGACTGGCGAGGTCCAGAGAAATCAGGCTCTGGAACAGGATCGACCACCGCGGCCACGCGGAGCTGAGGAATACCAGTAGACAGGCGGTTGTGCACCGGTCCGTCACCATGTCGAGCACCGCACCAAAAGTGGTGGACTGATTGTAGTATCGCGCCGCATATCCATCCAAGGCATCCAACAAACATGATACGCTATATAGTAAAGAGCATGTTCGTGGGTGGAGGGGCATGTAGTAAAGAGAGGCGATGGTCAAGAAAACTCGTGAATATCCTGCACCGTTGCGGCAGCGGTCAGCGTCTCGTTCGGACGAGGGAACCTGTATATAATTTACTTACCGATGAGGTTCGGAATGAAAAGAAACACATTCTCCCTAGGCTCCGCATCAGGAGAAGGGGAACTGCTTTCTGGGGGGGATTTCCGCGTCGTGCCGTTGCTGGTAGTCGTCACGTCGCTATCCTCTGATTGAGCAGCCAGGGCTGCTTTTTGTTTTCTCGTTCTGGCGCTCATGATGAAATGTGTGCGACACGCAATGAAATCAGTGTAGAAGTCGCCCCGGATAGAAAGGGTTGTAGCTGGTAAGGTGTAGAGCAACCGATAAGTGTAATAGAGGATAAGCTGAAGATAACGAAAACAGTGACGCCGCAGCGGCAGCACAGCGAGGTCTTGTACCAGTGTCTTTGGCCAGCGAGACGGGACTCGTGATGAAGCAGCGCAGAGTCGACTACCGATCGAGATCAGGAGTTGATATGATTATTATTGAATACTGCAGTGACCACAATCAATGAGTCTGGTGTCCAAGGGGAGATAAAAGACAAATCATTAGCTGTGGAGAGCGACAGAGCTTACCGAGCGAGATTTGTAAAGTCACGTACCGACGAGTTCCGGTTTGCTATGACGCGGCCCTCCTGGGATGACAAGCAATCTCAAGGCTTAGGGGAAGTAAGGTGAATTAATGAGTGTAGGAAACGGAGATAGGCCAAGCGTCGCGTTGCTTGAACAGCTTTGGAGTTTCTTGATCAGTTGGACGGGCAATCAGGAGACGTCCGGGGAAAGTTGCTTGGTCGTGTGTGTTACTGTATGTTGGCGATAAGGCCGATAAGCAATGAAGCTTCGCAGCGTTGAGTGAAGAGCTAAAGACACTTTGTTTCTTCTCGAGACGATTATGCAGCACGAGGGAAAATGATCAGATTGAGAGAGACCAGACAGTCATACAATCTGCTGGCCGACAACAATGTCCGTTGAGCCCCGTTCTCAGCAGAAATTCCGTAACAAGTACCTTTCTAAGCGGCGGCTGCTTGCGGATAATCCGCGTCAGTATCAAACGCCAGAGACAGGATTCAACTCTAGATCGAATATTACAGTGCATCCGTATTTTCATTGATATATCCCAATCTCAAGGACACAATATCAGTCTAAGGTAACAAAAGCAGACTCCCTTTGGCCCCTGAGTCCAAGGGAATGTATGTACAGCAGAAATCCGATGGTGTTAGTGCACCTATCTGTGAAGAATTACATTAAAAAATATGTACAACTGTAGGTGTTAATGACTTGTGTCATCGCCGTGAACTGCGCGGATCAGTTGCTTCTTGTCGACGCCAATCTCGGGATTCTTTCGTGCCCAGACTCCCAAGTCCTCCTTCCTGTCGACGCTCCCAGCCGCCCAAACGGACAACGAGGCATGTTGCATTATCCCCTTCTTTTGTCACTTCCGTTGCGAAGTTGACCACGTCCCGAGCCCCTTCGTCCGGCGTCTTTGCTTCCTTGATTATGTCGACAACTTCTTGATCGGTGAGCGTTCCGCTAATTCCATCAGTCATGAGAACTAGGAAAGAGTACTCTGCTGGACCCATCTCGATGCGCCGAATTTCTGGTTCTGCAGACACGCCAATGCGCTTCGATTGGACGTCGCCAAAGGCACGCGTATTGGCTAAACCGCTCATGCGCTCCTCGCCAAAGGAATCCGTTACAAACGTGGCAGCATACCGCCTCAACCGGTTGGCTTCGATTGGGGAAGAAGGATGATGGTTGGAAGTGAGTGGAATCGCCTCCCCCGTTGCAGTAGAACATAGCAAAATCCTCGTGTCACCCACATGCGAGATCAGTAGACATGAAGGAGCGGATGGGTGCCAGAAAGGAGTGGGAGTCGGAGTCGAGATGAGGGCAACACTGGCCGTGCTACCTCCCTTGAATCGTCTGTAACCGCCAAGATTTCTCCGCTGTGTGTGCTTTGGCCCGTACAGAATGTCGTCCTGATAGTGGGGCTTATGAGCTGTGGCCAGTTCATCGTCTTCTTTGGCGGCTTGCGCTGAAACGAAGTCAAGATCCGCACGCAGAAACGCATACTCTAGAATCTCTTCGATCGTGACACCCCCTGCATCTTCTCCATTGGATGCCGCGCTCCCGTTTCCTTGAGCGCCGTTCCCACGATACGAGAAGTGGGCTGGCACAAATCGCTTGAAGTAACCTCCGACCAGCCTTCTCCAATTCTGAACTAGAATTTTCTCCATTTCCGCCATCCTCTTATGATTGCCCCCTTGTATGATGGGCAGATCGCCCCGTGAGATGTCCGACTCATTCTTGGGTAAGTGGCCCTCTCGGTCCTTGCTCAGGCTCGACTGAAATTCAGCTTCGGCTGCCGTGTCCTGTATATATTCGTGTAGTGTTTCTTTCAAGAATGTGCTACATTCCGACCCTCCATGCCCATCAAACACACCAAAGTAGAAGACTTGCGGGTCGCCGCTGGCGCTATCTGCACCCCGGTTCTCCAGGTCTGCTCCTAAAGCCCGCTTGATAGTCACGGACGCAGGGGGACGCTTCGCGAAGGCAGGGATATCAAGGACGCCAGCCTGGTGCGTATCCTCATTGGAGGCACGAATCCCACGGGATGTGGCAGCACCGAAGTGGTGTTTCGCACTGCGCAGCGGTATCCGGACGACGGTGGTCTCGCGGTCAACTAGCGCCTGGAAGGAGGTCGGCGGATGTGATATCGCACCGGTATGAGGTACAGAAGCGGAGCGAGGAAATTTATGATAGGAACTAGATAGTCCTCTGGGATCTGGATGTAGGGACGAGGATGGCAGGTGGGTAACAAAGTAGTCGTGGAATTCTGGCCGCTTCACAGTCCGGGAATTGGCGGACGCCGCCGAGTTCGTATTCTGCTGACGCTTTGGTAATGCAGCGAAAGCTTGAGGCAAACATGAGGTCAGTAAGCGCGTCGAACGTTTCACAGGATCATTGCAGTCACAGCTCCGAGATCTGTATAGCCGCGTCGGAGATAAGGCTTGCGCGAGGGGAAACAGGAGCAAAGCTCGACATACTGTAGTTGGTCAAGGTCCACGTTCGGACAGTGACTCGCCTCGTAGGAGCCCAAATCATGAAGGTGAAGGCATTGAAGAGCAACGAGTTTTGGAATATGTTCAAAAATGGTTTATTGACACCTTCGCAGGTTCATGTTGAGTCGGAGATCACGCAAGTGAGGCTCTTTGATGGGTGTGTGGCCCGAGCGTTTGCGACGGAGATATGCCACGGCAGTTTGTCCTGGTGGTGATGACATTCTCTGCTTGGCAAAGAAGGCACACCATTCTGGTTGACCACGCTTGTGGTTTTGTTATAGCAAACTGCACAGTATATCTAGTGGGTCATAGATCGAAACATGCATCGAGGACGATCGATGTCACCTTCTACAGGGGTACTGCATTATTATGTTTGATGCTGAGCTCAAGATTCGCCAATCCGAGGCTTCTTACTACGGAGTACGGCCAACCCGACTCTAGTTTAGAAATGTGATTGTTGATCCTAGCGATTCTTACGGCTGGTCATTGAAAATCATTATCATTATCATTAACGCCTGATCTTTCTGATGTCCTATGGTACCCCAAGTCACAGTTTGTCGACTCCTGCGCTGACGAGGCCATCGGCCACAAACAAGAATGAAGCGTGCAACAGACCAGGATCCATGAGAAAAGAAGGCAAATCATCAAAGCAGATCGCCAACCAGACCGTATCACAGAGACGGAATGAGTGCTCAAGAGAGTGGAAAAGACCTCATCACTCTCCAAAGCAAGATGTCCCAGACATCATACCAGAAGGTGGAGACGACCAAGATAGCAAGAGCCATGAATACACCCCAACTGACTTAATAGTCGTCAAGAGGCTCAAAAGGCTCGTCAAGGGTAGATAGAAAGGATTCCGGGATAAGTGCCGCGCTGTTCTGGGGCATCATCAGCACCTCGCTCCGGAAGACACACTCGGAGGTCCACGATTCTTCGAAATTCGCGCGAATGAATGTGACGGGAGTGTATCCTAGCTTGACTCTGAAGGCTAAGCGCTCTAGCTCGTCTGGAGATCTGTCGTTCTGGGGGTCCATGTTGACCATCTCAGCCGGGTCAAAGAGCTCATCGGTCTCCGCGAAATAATGCACATATTCCAGAGGAGTCAGAAGCATGTCGATCGACAGACGCTGCGCCTTTGCGATGGTTTGTGCGAGTCTGGTGCGGCCCTCGGTCTGGTACTCGGGTTGGTCTGGAACAAGATGTCCAATGTATCGCCACAGCTTCTCCACATACCAGCGGTGCTTTTCCAAGTAGAATTCTTTGAAACCAGGCTTGCACAGAGTCTCGCAGACGATTTTCACCATGGCGTTGAGCACGACCTTCCGCACGAAGGGATCAATGTCTAAACTGAACGTCTTAGCGGGAGCCTCAAGGACACGACATGGAGGACTTTGAGTCCACGTTACTTACCGCGAAGGAGGTGGTGCTTCAACAGTTGATACTCGGCATCCAACACCAGGTCAAATCCCTGGACCACCGTCTCGTTCAGAACCCAGTCAAGCAGCCACTCGTTGATCGCTCTGGAAACCAGGGCCCAGCGGGTGCCAGGGCTTGCGAGCAGACGCGGCATCAGCATACTGTGTGAGACGCGATTGAGGTATCGTCTGATACGGACGGGGAGCTGTCCGTCTCTGGCAGGGTCAGGAGTATTCGCGAAGATGTGTCCGAACATTTCCACCTTCCTCCAGAGCTCCGCCAGCTTGGCTGCAAAATGCTGAGTCGCCCACTCGGGGCCGTAATTCATGCCAAACTCGATGCTCGAGATGGCAGGACGGTGGCGTCGGAGCAGCCTTTCGAGATCCTCGTTCGGAGTAAGCGCAGGAATGACGGGACGTCTGCGGTCCTCCTCCCGTGGAGGAAGTTCCTGGCGAAAGGTATGCAGTTCCATTTTTTGGTTGTCTGGGTTTACCACGGAGGAGAAAGATGATTGCAGACTGGGTGGATTGCCAGAGAATCCTTTGTTTGGTGCACACAATCAGCTCAGTGAGGGTAACACTTGAAGAGCGATAATTTATCACAACTTGTAATCCAGCGTGTGCGTGGGATTCAAGCAAAGCTCGGCGCCCTAAGTAAGAGAAATAAACATCGTGCTATTGGATGCCAGCAGTCTCAGATGCGCAGCTGGTGACGCTTTCTGTCATGCCTGTGACTGCTTGTCCGGAAAGTTCTAAGAAGTTCTCATGGTGGAATATATAGTTTTGTGAATGAGAAGCGTTTAAAAGCTGAGATACTCTGTCTGACTTAATATCATAAGTTTTGCTTTTACAATTGACCCTTTTGCCATACTGCCATAAAATTATACGGTAAATAGGATGTGATCGAAGTGCGACCTGTCCAGTAACCCAAGGAGGCAGTTATGGAGCATGGGTCATCTTCTACATCACAAAAGCCACGGGCGTTTTTATCCAAATTACCCAAGGTATGTTGATCCTATCTGACCAGAGCATTGGTCCCAAGTGCATTCTTACCCTTATACAATACAAAAGCGACATGGCTCACTTATTAATGGGCTTGAAGAAGCTGGTACCACGAACTGTGAAGAAGCTAAAATGGTCAGAGTACAGAAGAGTTACATATGCGCTAAAACGATGCGAGTTCCTATAAACAAATCATTGCACAACAGCCTTCTGGCTCATACGAGAACCACGAGAGCGAGATGTTAGAAGATCGGCACCTACCAGGGCCAGCATTACCCAAGCACCATGCCGCAGCAGGAAGATCAAATCGCAAGGTTGAAAAGTTCTTTTCACAGTCACGAGTCGCGCCTAATACCTGATTAGATGAGAATACCTACCATGTCGTGCATGTGTGGTAGGCGTTCACGAAGTTGCTCGGGCACTAGATTGCTTTTGTGCGGGAGAACAAACTGCTGTATACGGCATCGACGACAGGCTGAGCGGTGATCTGTCGGCCGCCAAAGAATCGACCGTTGAGACCCTTGATGGCGTTCTCGCCGCCTTGGACTCTGTCGAACTTGAGATAGATATCGCCTTGAGAATTGGGATCTAGTGCAATGTGAACAACATGGCCATATTTGTCTTCGCACTCAGCGCGGACGTCATCCTCCAGCTCCTTGATCCAGACCTCGCCCTCTTCTCTGTGGCTTTGTTAGTAAATGAGAACTACCTTTCTAAAAGAAGAAAGGTAACTTACTCTGCAGGGTCAAACATGTTACGAAGCAAAACGCACCGACTTGCCATGTTGACATTGACAGGCAACGGCTTGGTTTCTGTCTTGGGTCGGAGCACCTTCTGCTTATCATCGGCAACAGGTTCGGCAGGTTCATCTGTTCTTGCAAGTTTCCTCATCAATGCGTCCCTACTATAGTTGTTGAAGTTCACACCGGCAACGTCTGTATCATCCAGAGCACTGGCGCCGGCTCCCTTTTCGGAATCGCGGCCACCGGCACGGTCGAAGTTACTAGTACCGCCAGCCTGGATGCCACGTCCTCCTTGGCCGGAGAAAGAAGAGCCCTGGAAATTTGGTTGGTTCGCACCATGGCTCTGCGAGCGTTGCGCTGACGAGTCAGGGGTGAACTTATCGTTGCCAAGGCCAACGCGGATTGCGCGACCAGCAAGGTCAAAGCCATTCATCTTTTCCAATGCCTCTCGGGCTTGGTTGGGGTCACGGAACCTACAGAATCGTTTGTTAGCCGAATCAGGGCAAGCACGAAGCCAGGAAAATCCGTCACTTACTGCACAAAGCCGTAACCCTTGCTTCTACCTGCTTCGTCCTTCTGCAATTGGACAAATTCGAGTTCACCGAACGGTTCAAAGACATTCTGGAGGTCATTTTCAGTGATACTGAAATGGATATTACCCACGTATAACCTGTGAAATGGAGCGGCGTGATTGTGTCCACTGCTGGCCTCGGGATTGCGGGCCTGGCGGTTCTTCTCCGCTTCCGTCAATTGTGCGATGATCGGAATTCCTAGAAGCTTCTGTCCGGTGAGCTGAATAGCAGGCGCGACGGATTCTTCGCTTTTGAACTCGACATAACCAACACTATCAAGCCGTTAGTCAACAGGCTTGCACCAAGAAGGGGGTCTCGCTTACCCTTTAGACCTTCCACTCACACGGTCCTTGACTATCTGAGCTTCCTTAACGGGTCCAACCTTTTCGAAGAAAGCGATCAGCTCCTTCGTCCTTAGCCGTGCGGCAAGCTGTTGAACGAAAATTGTACGCCTGTCACGTTCATCCTCATTGAGCTCTGGGGACTTCTCCTTGCTTGGGCTGCGCTTGCGCTCACGGCGGGAGCGTCGTTCATCTTCCCTGTCTTCCCGATGAGGGCGACCCGTAGGGCGGTAGTAGCGCTCATCATAGGGGGAGCGAGATCGAGTACGAGCCCGTCCAGGTCCGCGGTAATAGTCACCAGCGGAGCGGTAGTCATCGCCGTAGCGATCACGACGAGACCGACGGCTGTCACGGCTTCTGCTCCTCTTTCTGCTTCTATGGCTTGCGTTAGCACTGCCGTGTTCGCTTTTCGGACTCTTCATGTCTTCATCTCCATCAGCATCTCGTTCTCGGCGTCTTTCTCGGCTCCGGTCGCGCCGTCTGCGATCCCGATCCCGCGAGCGATCGCGATCACGGCGTTCACTGCTATCGGCTTTTGAGCGGTCATCGCGGTCCTGAGACTGTGCGGAGTCTTGCGGGGTTGCTGCAGCGGTCGATTCGAGGAGAGCTTCAACGTCGAGACCTGACATTGTGATGATGTGCTAGGTAACCACTCTTGTGTCTGTCGAGTTTTGAATAGGAAAGAAAAAGAAAGAACTTGGGTCACTTGGGCTTCGTTAGAAAGTGACGAGTTATCAAGCTTGACTTGAGCGAACCCTTCTATTTGTACTGCCGGATTCCTTAGAGCTTAGAGCTAGAATGGTAAGGCCGGACCAGATGATCACTTGATTGAAGTGTGTCGCGGATTTGACAGCCTTAGCAGTTGATAAGCCCGTGGTGAGGGATGTCTCAAACTGTGAGAAGTCGTGGATGGTCACATGATTCTTGGCATTTGCCGCCTTATTCTGAAATTTTAATACCGATCAGTGGGTGCCTCAGGCCAACTTCGGAGGATCAGCACATTCACAGTGAACACGGAAAAGTCTCTAATTATGTATTAATAGCTAGTCATATACAGTCGTTTGAACAACAATCCTAGGGCCAACAGACATAAAAGTCTCAAACATGGAAGATTGAAAGTACATAGTCCTTTGACCCGTTGTCTGAGAACAAGAGCAGGGACCAAAAGCCACCGTCTGTGAGAGCTGTGGTATTAGCGAGGATTGGATATTGGAACCGCAATCATTTGTAATCAGTCGTGATATTAAGATATGAGCAGAGAAAGGAATTCGTCGCAGTGCGAGGCGAAGAATAGAAAGCCTAAGCAGTCTTCATCATTGAGCTTTCGTACCCTTGGGTGGTGGGGTCTGCAGCTCAGTGCCAAACACTCGATCCCAGAAGCGACTTGTGACACCGAAACCGTTTTCATAGTCGGCGAAGTGGTGCTCAAGATGATACTTCTTGAGCGACTTATAATAGGAGGGTAAGCTAGAAGCAGCTGTATTAGATGTATGGACTGGTAACCATAGGGAGTGGAAAACTCACTTGCGGTGGTGGAGGAAGTAATGTGTCATATCATAACAGATGTATCCAAAGACTCCACCACAGAAAACTGTGACCGCAGCGTACCAGTTGTAAAAGAAAATTGTATGAGCCAGCTTCCAGAAGGGCGTAGCCAGAATCACGAATAAAGTCGGTGGCATGACGAGCCGGTATTTATCCATTGGCAAATAGTGGTGGATTCCGTGCAGAAGGAAATGGAGCGTGATACCGACTCGGTTATCGGGAAGATATCTGAGCAGAATGTCAGGCAAGTTAAAAGGGCAGGCATCAGTAGAGTACGTACCCGTCAATATGAAAAAGGAATCTGTGCATGAGGTATTCGATCAAGGTCCAAAGAAAAAGACCAAACAGCCAGTAGCAGGCTGCTGCAGGGACATTTCCCAGTCCAGCAAATCCAACAAAAGATCCGTACGTGACTGGAGGAAGCCAGAGCAAAGGAACCACATACCACGAGGTCTTGCTCAGAGGCTCCAGGAAGTTTCCAAATAGGGGTGCCGATTCTCCTCCCTTATAGTGGCGTGGCCGGTGGATCTGCTCTAGATAGAACTCTTTGCTGAAGCCACTATTCCAGAGCTGAAGAAGCAATGGCTTGTTCAGGTCTAGGAACTTGAAAGTTTGATAATCCTTGGCAGCGTCTGTTTCAACGGACAGGTCCTCTTCGCGCGACATGCCTGTCGTAGCATACACTGGCCGCGAACCTTCTTCTGCCCCTTCTGTAGCCGACCCGTTCGTACCTGTGGTCTTTCCGCTAGACTCGGCATCGAGAAACCCAACAAGGAGGTCCTCTAGTATTTCGTAAGCCGCCTCGGAATGATTGTGAGAGGCCTCATCCTGCAAGATCTCCTTCACATCTTTACCGGCGTATTCGAGTATTAAGTCGCCGCCTCCCGGATGGTCATCGACAAAAGATGTGACATCGTAAACCTTGGAGCCCAAAATCACATAGCAAGATTTGGCGTGGTTGTGAGACTCGACCTCCGCAGGCGTGTATGTTGGCAGGATCTTTCCGGGCATGATCGGAAGTATTGAGGGATTGAAATACCGCTGCGCGCTGCCGACACAGATCCGAATAATATGAAATCGACTAGACCAGCTGCGAGTCGCTAGGTTCAGGAATATAAAAATTTCAGATGGAAGGACGAAACGTGAAAATAAATCGGCGGGAAAAGGGAGTGGCGTGAGCTTCGAAATATCAACTTGCGGGTCCGATCGCTCCGGATCAGTCGTACAATAATACTCCGTAGATTGAACCAAAACACTGCGCTTTTGCAAAGCACTACCGTCTCTCTTCTGATTTTTTGCAGATCTTTGAGCTGATCTAATAGGTAACAAAGTGATGAGTTATCATACGCAAAATCAGGAGTTGTTGACAAGAGACGAGAGTGGTGAACATCAAAAGTTGAGAATGCGCTATACCTTTTTGGGACAAAGTGACCCCTGACCCACTTCGACATGGTATCCTTATTCTTAAGGCTTGAAATGTCCTTCAAGGCTTCAACTTGTTCTTAGGCAGACAGTTGAAGGTTATGAGTTCTTCTTGCGGTGCATGATATCCATATTCCTGGCTGGACCTTGAGTCCATATGGGAAACAGGTGATGTAAGGACAAACACAATAATCTTGACTTTTCATAGGAGATCAGCCAACCTTGCCTAGTGAGGGACATACGCCATACACATATTATTGCAGTTACAGGCAGTCCCCTGCAATAATAGATCATAGACCGAACTTGGGTGGCTAAGGTAGTTAAGCTTCTCGGCCGAGTCGACATCATTGCACCATGAAAGTCAGCCTCTACAAGCTAATCTTGAGAACGATGTGCAGTAACAACATGAAAGGTTTCAGCAGCCGATGGCAGAACCCCTCCATCCCATAACTCTCTCCAACGGCTGACTAACCGGTAACATTTCCTCAGCAGACTATATATGGAATTAGATTATGCTTTGAGAGTTTGGGACTTTTGGAAAATTCGAACAGCAGTCAACCATTCGCGCAGAACAGTCCCCGGAATTCATGTCCGAGAGCTGTGTCCCTTATTAGGAGCTATGATGCATCCATGCTGCATCTTTGGATGTGTCACGTCATGAACCCAACTCTCGCGTACGAGTCCTCCGGGCGATATCAAGTCTACGTACCACGGTTAATTACACGAATCAGAATAACCGCCTAAGGTCGAGCATCAGAGTGAGAGCCAGCTCATCCTGCAAAAGTATGCGAAGTATGCGCCCTAGAACCTCGTTGGATCATTGGATGTGACTTAGGAGCTTTGACGTTGGCTGTCGATAGAGTTTCAGAGGCCCCGTTGTATGAGCTATTTCACTGGGACTTTTGTAGGTTGATGTGTCTTATGATCTCGCCAGCATCCAGGCTGAGTGCTGTAGTCTATCTACACCGTACAGCACGTCTCTCGTACTCTGAGTCTCTTCATATCGAAGCCAGCCAATGCTAAAGTCACGCGGTGCAGGCTATTTTGCAGCAGTGAAGCAGTGATGCAGTTTTAGAGCCACCTAGCGGAGCCGTAGGCTGAGCAAGGACCCAATCTGATTATCTCCTCCTATCTTCAGGATTCAAGGTTCAGACCCCCACTAACCCTAACTGTCAAGTACTCAAACTAGTCATGCCTTTAAACTGGCTTCAAACTTCAGCCCCCTTTTGTAATTGATAAATCATACGCTGCAGCTCATTTTGCGCCCCATATTCTTCCTCCCTTATTTCAGCAATTGATTGGATGAGGCGTGTTGCGGGCCACATCCCGTAACTGAGTCTGTACCGGAAGAGTACATACACTAGGTATTTGCGTCGTGCGGCCCCTGGAATACCTCGAAAAGGTCGGCCCAACGAGACGAGTTTCCGCCAACAGGAGACTGGCTAAAAGTTGAAATAAGTACCTTATTGTATCCTCAAGTCATCAGGGCGAACGGGGCGTAGTCTAATGAATCTGCTTGCGAGGTATGGACGATGAAAACGCAGTCGTGGTTATTTAGGTACTCCGTATGGGTACTTCGTACTTACCTCTTACCTTAGTACACAGCCGTGGCGTCGCCGCGCCCTAGGGTAACGCGTGTTTACGGGTAACTTAAAGCCTGCACTACTGGTTGGCGAATGGGATGTGGAGCTGGAGCCAGGCGATCTCCTTCAGTGAAAATGACATGTTGGAATAGTTAGATAATTGGAGGTTTCGGATCGAAGGAAAGAGCAGTCGACAGTCAAAAGGACGTACTAGAAAGGGACATGGTGGATCATGATGGAGTCAAGGTACTCCGTAGAGGCGTAGAGTTTCTCCGTATATACCCCGTAGGATTCTCTCCCGTCCGAAGCGGAGAACTCCCTCAGCTCTCAGTCTCTCACAAGATTTGCTTGAGACTTGAGTTTCTGGGTTTATGCAAGTGTTGCTCGGAGACTTTGAGTTTGCTGGCCAGATCTACCAAAATCGAGTATCGGGACATCGGGTCGTCAATCCAACAATTTTAATAATAATAAACATTAGGGAAGTTCCACCAGCTGCCAGCATATGATCTTGTCGAGCTAACTAGGTAGACTACTGCCAGGGAAAGTGGGGATAGACTAGACATTGGCCAACTGTCAATCACTTTGGTCTCGACCAGTTCTTTGTCCAAGCCGCCAGTGGCTCGGTATCTATCTACCTAGTATCTATTGGTAGTCTGGCTAGTGATGCGTTAGTAGCTTAGTAGTTAGTACATGTCTAGCTCGCCAAAGCAATAATGGGAGCTCCGTTCATTATTGACCCTTTTCAGCTCTCCACCCCCCGGATAGTTAAAAGAAACAAGATCCTCCCATTGTACCCCTGCTCCCTCCGGTAAAGGGATCACGATTTGTTACGACCAGTCAGTGCTAAACATGGAATCACCTACGCAGTTCGAATCCTTTCCCTTTCGGGGCAACCGTATCATTGCCTACCTACAAACGCTAGCAAGGGCCAAGAAAGGTTTACCGCACGGTGTACCAGTCTGCGTCTCCCCTTCACATACCATTACCAGCACCGAGTCTCTGCTGACTCTGGCATCCTTGGTCGGGCCTCATATTGCGATCTTTCAAGTTCATGCAGACATCATCGACGACTGGTCCGACGAGACGGTCCGCCAATTGACCTTGCTGGCAAAGAGACACGCCTTTTTGATCTGGGAAAGCGGGCGAATCCTCAATGCTACCGTCGACGTTCTTGGAAAACCGAAAAGCGAGATAAGAGAAGTCAGAAATGAGTTGGTGGATTTGATACGGAAAAAGTACACCAAAGGCGTTGTCAAAGCAGCCTCGTGGGCTGGCATTGCGACTGCCTGGGCATCTGGTGTCGCTGTCGGGAACCAAGAAGCCGATATCTTGATCCCAACGTTGAAGGCTGCCGCTCGGGAAGCGGTTGCAGACAGCGTGCAGACCATCAGAACAGAGATTACGGCTGATAATAAGCCGATGGAGTCCTGTCTGAACGGAAATGATGATCCTGTATCAAAGGAAGACACCGATGTTGACCAGCAATATCTGACGATTGACTACGCTGTGGATGAGAATGGTCTTGGCCTTGCTCTCCGGAAATGCTCGACCATCTCTCTCACTCAAACTATTAGTCAACACACGGAAGATTCTACGGAATCGCTTCTGGACTCGACATCTCACTTCATAACGCAGGATGGCATTCCGGAAACAAATCTCCAAAGTCTATCCAACGGCGATGATCTGTCCCCTCCGCCTCTCCTTGCACGTGGTCTTGTGCTATGTCTCCCGTCAATGACCGACACGTCGTTCACGCCTGAATACAGACAGAGCTGTATAGCTGCTGCTCGCGCCAACCAAGATTTCGTGCTGGGGTTCCTGTGCAGTGAGCCGTGGCACCTCATTTCCCAGAGGAATGACATATTCGATATCAACTCTCTCCAAGCGAAGGGGTCTGAGATAGACGCTTCAGCTGAAACACCAACTCATCTTGCAATATTCTCTATGATCCCCCACAAGAACGGCATTCTGACTGGCCGAGAAGAAGACGATGATGAGAGTGACGAGGAAATGAGTCCCACAACTCCCTTGGCTCCAGAGTTGCCGTCGAGGATCATGAGCCCACTTGCAACAAAGCTGCATGCTATTGTCGGGGAAGCGATCAAATTACGTGATGCAGCAGTCAAGCATGCAGTAGATGGCCATACGAGCTCGGATTCATTGAACGCACCCAAGCTCCTGCATATCCCCGTGGTATCATTACCTTCATACTAGCACCACTATTATCTTCTTTTCTTTTTTTTCAACGGTAGGCAGAGCCTTGACTCAGAATCGGGATTCATGGTGATACACATATTTTTCCAGACGGTTAACGACCAGAATTCACAGTTTGCAGCAGATGCGGCGTTTGAGGGTTTCAGGGACAGTTTGTGTAATCGTACGAGCGAGAACTTGTCAATACCTGAGTATCGTTTGATTAATTTTGGTCTTCCTGCCCATATCACCTGATTGTACGCTAGAATGAGAGCTACACATCACGTGGCTTATCGCCTAAAGAGGCGAATTATCGACAATGATTTCCACCCTCAACTTTCTGTCTTCAATGTTCTAAATGATCATACTTTTTGAACTTCTCTAGGGACTATTGTTCCCTCAGAGTAATATAAATTTAGAGGAGAACACCCACATGTTGTGAATTTCTATCTCTCTCTGGCTTTTGGAACGTTCTCAATTTGAGCCAAATAGCATGTTCCACTGCTCTCCAAAACAACATCGTCACCGAAAACATGACAAAGTCCGCAAGAACCCGGTTGCTCAGATATGTGCTTTAGAGCTTCTATAATTCTGATGCGCATCACCCTTCTTTTGTATACGTGCGCTCTCAGCTACTTCCTATAGACCCTTTTCGGGTTAGAACATCAGTCGACATACTCCGGTATGGAGGCAAGACATAATTTTTTTGCCTCCTCTGATGGGTCTGGACATCCAAACCAAACACTGCCTCGACATACTGTGGCCGGGTTTGCCGCGGATTCGTGGCAAGCAGCGAGCTATTTTCCGACGGCGAACGGCCATGAATATGGAGAAACTCGTCCTCTGAGACATGCTGAGCAATATGCGAAATCCATCGTCAATCATGCGGATGTTATCATTGAATACACAGATCTTGGAGCATCTGCTTCAAGCTCATCTCAAGCTGATAAGCATTACTGGCAAGTTGCCAGTCAAGACTTAATACAAAACAGCCCATACTTTCGTGCTCTACTCGACCCTAACAAATTCTCTGAGGGCCGGCAGTTCATGCAGCAAAGGGCTGGCCATGGTCAAAGATCGACGCATGAAGCGAAAGAAGAAGAGCACGATCAATCAGATATCGCCAGTGAAGCTTGCTTACAGCATATTCTGCCAACAATCAGCTTATCCAGTGATCGATTCCTATCGAGGCTCGGGGCAGATGCCATTGAATTGTTCTTGAGAATCCTCTCGTACTGCTCTCTTGAAGATGATGAGAAGCAAGGATTTGACGCCGAGTTGAGAGTTCAACCGACCTTCCTTGTTGCCAGATTACTTGAAACAGGCGATGCATTGAATTCTCCGCATGTTGTGAGAGGGGCCTTGCAAAGGTCGAAATATGCTTATGGGAAGGGCAAGATTTCCCTGTCAAAATTTGATATGCCCTTGCTGAAGATTAACGAGGATCGTATTCGACAAAGTATATTCATTGCCAGATTTCTGTATGATGCGCATGTGTTCCAAGTTTTAACGCATGCTCTGATTGTCGGGGGTTCTAGGTATTGGATCAACGGCATTGAGAGTCATGTTCCTACGTCTCCCTGGTCATATTTGCCCGATGGTATAGAAGGTAAAGAGAGATATTATCCATTTCGCTCCCTTCGTGGGATCACTTGCAAGCCTCAACAGCCATACGCTAATACCATACCAGAAGAATTATACTACAGACGCCAATGCGTCCTCAACACCATCACAGACCTACAAGCCTTCTTCCTACGCGCCTACGGCGCACTTGAAGAACCACCTGAATCCAAGCCAAGCAATACAGCCCCATCAGCCGCACCAACTACCCTCCAACCACGTCAATTTCAATGCCGCTGCGGATTCGGCAACTCCAACGCCTGCGACGCTTTCCATCTAGGCCAGATGACTCGCTTCTTCGCACTACGCACAAAGACCATCTTCATAGGATCGAGTCTGCTAGACCCAGACTTCACCCTTGATCCCGAAGGCGAAGACGGTGATGGCCAGGACACCCCCGAACGGCCTCAGCCTCTTCCCACCGCCGCCGCACCACCATCCGACATCACGTCGATCATATCGTCCCTGAAACAGTGTCCCGATTACCAACTGGACGCGAACCATACCGGCTGCGGCGTCCGTCGCCGGTTCGTACCGCCTCTCGACTGCATTGAACGCTTCGTGGGGGATGGTCGAGGCTTACTGGGTGTCGATATCCGGTCCTGGGATGAGAAGAAGTGGCCACTTGCGTCGGAATCCTGGGCCAACCGGGCTCGCCGTAGGGCATCACTTGTTGATGTTCGCTTCTCGAAAATTCATGCTGTGCATGCTACGCCGTCGGGCCTGCTGCGGCCGCGGACCCAGGAAGAAAATGCTCGGTTCCTCTTTACCGCGAGGAGAAGAAACTGGGAGGCTTGATTGGTGAGTGTCTGTGACGCATGTATAGCAGCGTCCTTGCACAGATCGCTGTTGGCAACGTCATTTCTCACATGATTGTTTCACGACTTAATGCCGTTGGAAGGTCGGATGATTACATTGCCTCGCGTTCGGGCCTTGTAAAAATAATACCGCTCTTGGAAATAGAGCGGCTCTCAGCTATACTCATGAAGCAATGCTACTGATAGAGGGCAAACAAAGAAGACATCATTTGCTGGAATGTCTACTTTGCAGATTGGTAACACACAGGGGAAATGGCCGCTTCTTTTAGGTGACAAATGTATAATACAGTGCCTTGCGGCTATCTTTGTATATGGCAGCGGTGTCAGCCTCTTAAGTGTTGTCACACAATGACTTAATAATGAAGGTTGCTGGATCTCTGCTGGTTTGCCATCGAGTCCAGGATCCTGCTCTAATATATCTATCCGTCTATCCCTCTATCCCTCTATTAATGGCGAAAAGAAAGCAAGGATGTTGAAGCGATGCAAATGGAAAAACAAAGGAACGGACGATAGAAATGCAATGCTAAGTGAGAGTTGTCACCCGGTGCGCCGCTTCCAAAGATCGATGATGAGATATGCCCAAGCTTGAGCGCATGCGCAAGAAAGGTTAAAACTGCTTTTGATAATAATGCTCCTTGTACCATAATGCGTCTTTCCCTTGTCGATCCCCGAACCCTGATATTTTCATATCGACGGATGTTCCTCCGCCTTTTTCCCCTTCTTTTATTCTTCTTGCGCTACTCTTTCCAAAATATCGGGTCACCCCAGAAGCATCCCAAGTCAAAGTCGATGTTGTTTCCAGGAGGGAAGAAAGATCCTGTGATCTGACCCGTATCTGCATCGCATGGGAAAAGGTCGTCGAACGTGTTACGACCTGATACTGATTTATCAGTTTTCAGGAAGTCGAATGGATCCGATGAGTCCAACTCGAATGGGATCGGTCCAGGCAGAGGGGAAGTTGATTCGTTCATGGGTGAGGATGCAATGGCATCTAGCTCAGTAGCTAGATTATCAGCACTTGTTCTAGCCACAGCTGTATCTTCCGGATCATCAAACTGAGCATCGGGTGTAGCGTCGCCAGCAGTATCACATGCGGTGGGGAAATCTTCAATATCCACGCCAACATGCGGTGCAAGACGCCTGAGGAATCCATCACAGAGTCGCCAGGCTCTTTCCGAGGCCACATCAAAAGTTGACATGGCTGACAGCCATTCAAGGGCTTTTTTGGCCGCTTTGGAGACTATTGACGCTTTATCTGGGACATGTTGGGCACGGAAAGTAAGCTCTAGAAGCAGAACAGTAGCCGCTTGCATCAGATAATGTAGGATGCACCACCATGGTGACACTTTGTAAAGTAAAGTAGCGTCTGGGCTTTCAGGTAAGAGTGTCAGCATGTGGCAAGCCGACTCGACACACTCAGCCGCGGTCTTGGTACAGAAATCGAAGGTTTTTTCGCCTTGCGAACGGGTTGAGTCCAGGCGACAAAGGCACGGCCTAGTGATACCAATCTTTGTGCTATAGAAGAGAAGAGCAAGGCTCATCCTCTGGCTTGCAGGACACTGTGACGTTTGAGTCGATGTGAAATCGTAAGCACTAGGCAGGTTCATAAACCATGAATCGATTTCAAGCATCAGGCTCTGGATTGTGAATTCTTTGCTTGGCCAAGGAGAATGTATCGCCTCAGGACCATATAGCTTGGCAGTCATCCTCTTGTTGATTGACGTGAGCGTGGAGAGCTGAAGGAAATATAATGACATGCATGGGGTGACGTTCTTCAAGTATTCAACCATGCTACTTCCTGGAGTTTTTGTGTTGGCTGTTCCGTCGGCTGCTTCAGGATCCAATGTGGTGCTCAGGTCGGATGCACTTGGACAGACTGGGGGAATCCGGTCCAGCTGGTTCGAGTTGCCTCTTGACGTATCACCTATCATGCGCACCACCTCTTCTTTCTGAAAATCACTCTCATCGAACGGTACCGGCAAGGGAGTGGTACATAAGTTATCCACGATGCAGGACGGCCGTCCCGTCATCGCGCTGAGCAGATGATCAAGTGTGTACAAAGACCACCAAACACGGTACCTGATCTCCTTGGAGGTATCTGATGTACAGAGGCCCACATTGCGCAGATGCAGCCCCAAAGCAAAGGCCCCGCGCATTGCACTCCCAGACAGTTTCCACGCTCTGAAAGAATATGAAAGTTAGTACAACCGCATTTAGCAGTGCATTGCTTGGCCACGGGTAGGTGGCAAGGACATACCGATTGATGTGGCCCGAGGCCAGTAAATATAGAGATGCCAGTCCTTCAACTTGCAGCTGTTGGAGATCGGGATGATGAAGGAGCTCGTCCTCTAAGCTCAAACTTCTCGCTTTCGAGAAATATATGAGATCGTCATCCTCGCCACCTTTCCACTCCGCATTGGTAATGTGGGCATATTTCGCACCAATGGCGAATATGAGATTCAGAATCGCCAGCCATTTCTTCCCTGGCTTCACTGGGGGCTGGTTGAAGAATACTTGGAATTGCGATACGAATGTGGAGATGCCGATGATCGGAAAAGAAGGATGCACAGAATGTAGATATGCATTGAGAAGTTTAGTAGCAGTGTCTCTTGAAGGAACATCACTTGCATCGAGCGGCTCAATCGCTGGTAGATCCAAATCATCGAGGTAGAAGTTTGACGAGGCAACTAATGGGTCGCTTTGGCCGTCAGGTCGAGGGGTCAAGGATGGAGATGGCACGCCATTATCGTCGCACGTATCAGAGGAATTCGGAGGCCAGGATTCACATTCCTGGTTGACTTCTTTAGTCAATATTTGTAGCCAAGCAATCACGGAGCTTCTGCCCATGTACCCGGTTGCCCGGGCAGTCTCATCTCTGTTGAAGTCCTCCTTGGTGTGGTCTATAACCTCGTTGGGGCCGACAGAGGATTGACGGGAGGGCGGATCAGACCCAGAGTTCCATGGGGGTTTCTGTTCTCCAGTGGATGTGTCGGGCATGTCTGATGGTACGTTGAGTTCCAGTGGCATTTCCTGCCCTCGCTTAGCAATTTGGGGTGACTGACAAGGGCGCACTCATACCGCTGCTAGGGCAATGCTCATCAGTCGCTCATCGGAGACCCCAAATCGACTACTCAGCTTTCTGATTACATCTTCATATGCTTGAACCTTTGCTGACAGGCTCGCTAGTTGCCTTTGGAGGGTTATCAAAGATGTCTCATTGAGGAAGATGTCGATCTAGAACTCACCTCTTTGACTTTTCCCTTTTACCATCTGTATAGCAGCAGATGATTCCAGCCTCGCGGCAATTCCGGCATCCGGATTTATCCCCCGTACATTTTGTCTTTCTTTGCCTGCAAGATTCGCATGCCCGACGTACGTGACGGCGATGAAATCTGCCAGGTGATGTGAAGGCGGATTCAGTTCCTTCGGTCAACCTCGGGATAGCCATCTTACGACTGCCCAGTCTTTCCGATTCGTTTTCTGACAGCCGGGGAATCGAATTCTCCTGCATGAACACAAGTCAACTGATAGGCTTCTTGATTGAAAGGGGAAAAACTTACCACTTGAGGCAATTGAGGAAAGCCCTCCGCGTCAGTACAAGGCAACTTGAAAAGAGTCGATTGATCTGTCCAAGGTTGAAACTGCAAGCCGCTCATTGTGATTCGCAAGGATTGGTGTGAATGTCTGCGGAGAGGATCACATTTCAGTAGCTGCGCTTTGGTGGCAGTATATTCTGACAAGTACCTGTCATCAATATACTCTTAAAGAATCTTCGACGGTGGGAGAGTTTCACGCCGAAAGCATTATGTCAGTTTCACCTAACAGAGTGGGTTAGGATGCCTCGGGACCGCCAATGTATAGCAGCAGTGACAATTTCTTTTGGCAGGGTTTCGAAGGATGAGGGGTAGATGCCCAGATAACAAGCATCAGTTGCCGTTTGGGAAAGGCATTGAGCAGCAAGAGAAGATCTTATCCAAATCACCTATCCCCCATATTCCGAGAACTTAGACCGGAATTTAAGTGCGAGGTGGAGAACATCCCCGTACCCTGAAAAGTAGGTTATGTCCCTATTATGGTTGTTGGAGCCAAATCTGGTGGATCTAGACCAGAGCACGACAAGTGAGCACAAGCACCTTGGAGATCCAATCAACATTTGCTTGACCCCGTCTGGACCGCAATGTGGCAACCATAAAGAGAGACAAGAGTCGGATTCGGCATTGCCTCTTACGCCTCATACGATCAACGGTTTGGCTTCAAGCTATGCCTTCAGTGGGACAGCTGCTCATCATGCATGTTGCCGCTCAGTAGCATCTAGCTGGTGGTTGCCACTTCTCTTTGCACGAAAGTGTCCATGCATGCAAGTGTATCTGGATCCCTAATAGCCGGGAAGTCTGGAACGTTCGCTCGACCAGCAGATTGAGCTCCCGCCTGCTTCTTTTGCCCCTGTCTACCCATGGCCGATGGGGCCAACACGTTAGTAAGCCGTCTGTAGCATGGCAGGTAGCGTTGAATGTTCATCTTCGATCGGCCATGGCCGAAAAGATTGGCAGCCGACTACGGTCGAGACGGAGTCGAGACGGGAATTTAACTCTCGCAAAATAGAAGAGAGTGTATCGTAGTTGGAAACTGGCCATGTTCCATCGAGAAATGGGGATGGTTGCGTAGCTAATGTGTTATGACACTGTCGCCCCCACATGCTTGTCAACTTGACGTTGGAGAGTTATTGCGCGATGGTTATGAGAAATTGAATCACAGGACCCCTGGTTCCTGTAATGAAGAACTGTCCAATAATGAGCTCTTGAATGTGTGATGACGGTCAACTGTCGGGAAGGATGGAGGGAAACCCACAGGAAAGTCGAGATACTCAGAAGGGGGTACATCACAAGGACCACGCCTGGCAGGACACTGGCTGTCAATTATTGCTGTCCATGTCTCCTTTAACACCTTCCGTGGATCAACTGTCGCCGAATTGGAGCTTGTTGCGCCAGGGCTTGCAGGAGTATGGTTGAACTCGAGAGAATTATAATACTGACGTGTGTCAAATGATCAAGGATCGACGACATTCTTCAACTGGACAAGGATTATTGTCACAGATACGAAAGGTTGCCATAAGGTAAGGTAGGAATCAGCAAGCTATGAACTGAACGCGAATACCAAAGGTATCCTGATGATGCAGACTGGGAAGCAACCAGTGGAAGAAGCAGGCATTAGTCTGGGTAGGTTGACTACCAAGTAGTGTGGAAGAAGCAGGTACAGCTGTACACCATCTTCGGGAACACCCACGGCACACACTAGGTACTCTTTGCAGCCAAGCACCCCCGCGTCACTATGTCAATTAGAGCTGTGGAGGCCAAATGAACAAGCTCCTATTTTACCTTGATCTAGTTTGTTTTCAATTTGTAATGTCATAGAATTGGGATAAAGGGAAGTCGATGAAAAAAAATGTCCTGATAGAGAGAAAGGAAAGCGCGGTACTTCAAAGGCGATCCGAACGTCATTAGTACTCTATACAATTCGGAATGAACAGTGATTATTCGATAACGTAGCCCTCAGCAATGCTCCTCACATCTTTTGAGAATCCTGTGCTCTCGCCTTCCATCTCAAGTAGCGAGACGTCGGTCACATCTACTTCGACGAAAGGATTGGCTTTGGAGAAGCGCACATTCATCGGGAAGAACTCATTCTCGTCCCCGTCGCCTGCAGATTCAAATTCAAAGCTTCCCGAGGCGTTGGTCTCGTCCACGGTACCGATGTTCCAGTCCAAACTATCCCCGGAGACCTCATAGACAGCGTCGAAGCTGGACACCGTAGGCTCTGTTGCACCAAAAGGTACGGAAACGACAACATCTCTCAGTGTATCCGAGCCCGTGAGCTCATACTCGACTGTCACGGTGGTTGAGTCGGAGCCCTTATTCACCCACACTGTGAACGTGATGGGGAGAATATCAGCATTTTCCGACCCCGAGCTAGCAACGCGCCAACGAAGGACGCCAATCGAGTTGTTAGCTGGGAATCGCTTGGTCAAGTCCTTCAACTGAATGGCCGAGGTGTTGGTGAAAACGGCTTTGTCAACATTTGGATGGGTGCGGAATTGTGCACCATGTGTAGGATTGGCCAGCAGATCCAGCTTGACTTTGGTGAAAGATGGGTCGGTAATACGAAGCTGAAGGTCGCCCTTCACCTCGAACGACTTCATGGCACCTTCACGGGTAAGTTTGGCAGAGATTGTTTCAGCAATTGTGATATGAATGGGCTCTCTGTCGGCGGATAACGAGGCACGAGCGGACGGGGCCTTCTCGACCGGCGTCGAAATTTGGGGAGTCACCAATGGACTCGATTCCTCAGCCTCGGGGCCCAGGTCACCTCGAACTTTCTCGTAGATATCTGTGGTCTTGGATTTCTTGCCAAGTTGCATGCCTTTTCCGCGTGTGGGCAACGGTCTAGGGAAATAAGCTTGATTAGCAATAGTCTCTCTCCCGCTCGTAGACATTAAGGCGTACTTCGCAAATGACTTCTTCTTCTCCGCCTCATAAGTATCGTATGTTTCGGGAACAGCAGGACGCGACGGAGGAGTGTATACAGGATATGATGGGGTCCTGGGTGCCATAGAACGGCCACTGCGAGCCGCCTCCTTTCGTTGCATCTCCAGCTGCTTCGCCTTTCTTTTGCGCTCCTCGCTGGCCTCGAGCTCTTTGTTCTGTTCATCACTATCAGCAATCTGCTGCACCCAAAAGCCAATGCGTTATATACTCTTTCAATAATTTCCTGTATTCTCTCTTCGTGACTTTCCATTTCCAGGAATGTCTTGATCTGAGAAAGCGACAGATTCTCCCGGTATCCCAGAGTCACGATTTCGTCGAAAGCGCTAAGCAACTCGAAGGCATTGCGAACAATCTCCCGCTCGTCCAAGCTCTTGCAGATGCTTGTGGTCACTTGGGCGAAAAGATGAAGGCTGTCAATGTCTTGAAGGATGTTGGATTGGCGGTTCGTGATGAGGACGATGTATAGCTCGTCGAGAGGCTGGTAAACAAAGCGAACATTGTCCTGTTCAACGGTTGTATGCTGGGTCCCGGAATCAGCGAGCTTTGGAAAGGAGGCGAGCAAGGCTTCAATCCTGGAGCGGGCGATCTCCCGGAATTGACGCGAGAGGACTGCCTTGCCCCCCCGGGTGCATATTGATGCTGCGAGAACAACCTATTGGGCACTGCGGTCAGCGTAGATTTGAATATATGGGGAAATGGTAAGCTCACCATGATTGCCCGATAGTTGAATATCAATGTCGAAACCAATTGTTGCTATGTAAACGAAAGGGCTCCTTCTTGTGGGGGGTTGTTGTTTGGGGAATCTCCTTCATCGAAGCCGGAGTCGCTTGCTGTTCTCTTCGTCCCCGTTGGTCCGTGCACCGCGCTACCCCCTCGCTTACCGCAGCACAAGAAGCTTCTCTGCTGGCTCCTTCTATGGAATCCATCATCGTCAACCTCACCCTTTACCCTTCCTACTTCTCTTGAGCGATACAAACTGGCCATAATAAAGGTTGAGTGGGGTTTTGTTTTACATCCTTCTCGTTTTGAAGAGAGAAGCAGCTCACTTACAGCTCACTCTGCCTTCTCGCCTCACGGGGTATTTGAGGCGCCACCGAGAAAGTTTTGCGCGTACCAGTATTACCAACGCGAGACCTTAATACCCTCCAAACACCCATGCCATGACTACTGCATCGTCAATAGCATTTTCCAACATGGAAGTCCCTGGCCTTGATGATACGATGGAGATGGCTTCTCCTTATCAGGGTCATGTGGATGATTTTGACATCGATCTCGATATCATGGAAGACCACGCCTCAAATGCCGACAAGGATATGACTGCAGCCGACGATTACCCGGATACATTGCAGGAAGGGGATATCGACCAAGATGGCGCGAGAGATGCCGATATGATAGATGACATCGCCGAACCGCTTATGGTCGACGCTGACCGTCAGTATCAGGAGGCTAGTCACAATGTAGAGATGCAATACGGAATAGAGGAGACGCATGAGGAAGAAATGCTGGAAGATGAATATGTGGATGATGCGGACGCTGCGGATGCTGCAGTCCCCGAAGATCAGGAAGTCCAGGTTTGTGACAACACGGATAAGCCAGAGACACAGGAAGTGGAAGCGGCTGAAAATCCCGTCACTGGAGACTATGGTCAGGAGCCTGCAGTAGGGGATCATACTGAAGCGAAACCCGACCACCATGACGAAACCGGTCATGAGTTGCAGGGAGCACTCGATCAGCACGACGACAGCGCCGATCAACCCCCTGAGGCGCATCAGCCTGAAAGCGCCGGAGGAGACATCACCAACAGCACTAACGAAATAGATCAAGTAGATTCCGAATTAAGACCTCTTGATGCCGGAAAGACTGGTCTGAATTCAGATCATCATGAGGGCGCTGATGATTATGATCAAGGCAGCGACGAGCACGCTGGCGAAGTTCCGCAGCCTGTTGAGGAGCATGGTACAGCAGGGCGTGAAGGTACAGAGGAGCAAGCAGCGCATGATCGCAGCCTGCAAGGGCCTGAACAAGGTTACGAGCATGAGCCTGATACGACCGGCCAGGTAACTCTGCATCCTGTCAAGGTCTATTATCAGGACAACGAGATTTCCTTATTCCCCCCACGCGAGGGTGATTCTTCGGAGACCTTTTTTCTCGAAGACGAAAGGCTCGCTTACGAACCCCTCGGGAAGCTTTTCGAGTCTTGTCGCGAGGTCCTTTATGAGCATGTTGGGGAGAACGACGTTATCGTGCTAGACATCGAGTCTCTGAATTTACAGCTCATAGAGGTGAGTGTCTCACATATGCAACTGTTTTAGTAACGAGTGCTAATATTCTGATACAGGACTCCTCACATATCTCGAAGGTGACCTTACATCAGATTATTGATGTTTACCTGCGTCTCTGCCACAATGATGGAATCGATTCCCCAGAGCCGCTATATCTTACTTTGAGTACAAAGTTGACTATTCCAGCGGAGATCTCGGATCTGCTACAAGCTGCAAGCGAAGGAAAGGGGCTGTCCGAGATCAACCTGTGGGATGGTTATCAGGAAGCCGACGAAGAACTCGAGGAGGGCTTCGAAGCCCATGGCCAAGAAGAAGAGCCGGTGTCACCAGACCACCCAACGACCCACCAGAACATTGATGCTGGTGAATTGCAGGCTGCATCAGATGAAGCCGAGTCTCACCATCATATACAAGACAATGGACAGGCGTCTCAAGCCCAGGAGGTCGCAGGCGACGACGCATCTTCTTTGGCAAAGCAGAGCGTTCCTCCCACTACCAATGTCCAAGAGGACGAACTGCATGAAGAGGGAGAGGTTGAAGAAGCCAATGATCCCGAGTTTGACAAGGATACCGCCGGCAACGAAGAGGCAGCTCATGAAGAATCATACGATTCTGAAGAGCAACAGACAGATACAACAGTTACGATAGCTCATCTGCCTGGAGCCGATCTGAACGATGAGCTGGAAAACGAAGACGGCTCTGCCGGTCCAGTGCATAAAGATCGTGGTCTTGAGGATGAGCATTTTGAGATTGAGTACAGTGACGAGGAGGAAAATCCCGAACGGAAAGATCCTGTGGAGCTTGTAGTCACTGAGGGTTCTCACGATGGTGATGATGAGAGACAAGACGGTGGTTTCGTCGATCCCGGCGTTGGAGACCATCCCACGGAACCCCATGGCCTTTCTTCAATTGACGATGCTGTCGACATTGTCGAAGGACATGGTCACGACCTTGAAGAGGGTTCCAATGCTGATGACGGCGCCCATCTGCACAAGGATTCTGTGTCAGTTCCGAATCCGCGGGTACCAGAGAAAGAAGGACGTGATACACCACACCCTGCCGACGATGCGCTTGGTTTCGTAGAAGATCAGTTCGAAAGCCCTTCGAAAATTTCTAAGAACAATGATGAAAATATCGACGACACTAGTGAATTCGGCGAGGATCATGATGAGTTCAAGGATGATACTCCAGCCGAAATCTCCCACGAGCATGACGAAGAGTTGCCGCTCGATGATGAAGAGTACATCGATCTGGGGTTTGCTGATGGTCTCGATACTGTCGACGAAAGGCCGGCGTCTGGCTCGAAATCGTTCGATAACGGAGCTTCGAAACGATCCCGCGAGCCGGAAGACGAGTCTGATCTCGCTGAAAATCCCTCACCCGACCTCAAACGCTCTCGATCTTCATGATACCCCTTGACTGCTCCCATACTTCTACTTCCTTCATTCCCGTCCCCGCCATCGCTGAGCTCATTCAAGAGTTCACACCCCTATCTAACAAACATACTCATATCTAGCAAAACCAGCGGTTCGTTTCGCGATGGGTGTTGATCGCATATCGGCCATATACTCCGATATTTCCGTCTCGATCTAGGAAATTGCTCGCAATGGAGGATTCGGCAGTCTATTGTAACAAGGTACGTAACACTCTGGTCTTACGCTTCTACTCGAGTATACCCACCGTCTCGAGTGTATTCCGAACTGCATTCTCCTGCTTTGAAGGCAAGCCGCATTTGGCTGCCACGTCAGGTTCGTATGTGATATCATTTGTGCGTTTGAAGTGCATATTGTTTCTCGCATTTTGCTTTCGTGGCTTTTGGCATGCAAGATGATACCTTCGACTCATGGGTCGCTCTTGGCCTCACCGTGCCTGGGTTTCGCCATTGTGCACATGTCTAGAACAGAGGGCCTTTATTATTTATTCGATAGCATCCAGCAACGGCGTGATGGTGTGTCGGCGTGATGATTTCTCCCGTTTTCGCTATGGTGGACGGTACAAAATGATATGCTTAATCCTTTCCATGTTTTATCCCGAATCCCATATATGTGGTCATGGTTGTCTTGCGCTCGGTTTTCCCCAGGCATACTCCGTAGTAGAGATATGCTGGCATCTGATGTAGCTTGGTTAAATCTCTTTGCTCACTACTGGTGTTTGACGGTGGTGTTCTCCTTGGTCGACAATGTTGCCGAAAGTAGTTGATCAATGCTCTTTTGTCCTTACATCTATTTGCTAAGGGGCTTACAAGGGGATGATATTAATGTCCCTTCAAGGTCGCTCGTACGCACCGATCGATCTCCTCTGTAAGGGACTATGGTAATAATGCCTATGATGGACACTATTCTATCGCCAGAGATAATTGAATGATAATGATCGCAATAATCTTAAAGACGATCATGTTCATGGTGATCATAGTTATGCACCTCGGCATTGCACGGAGGGTTATTCTTAGCTCCTTAGCGGCCCTGCAATTTCGCTACTTCAGGGCCTCGAAAGAAGCCAAACGCCGATCGCAGCCAAGGGAGGCCACGGAAAGGGCTCAACAGGGGAACGGCCTCTGAAACAGGCTGATGATTGGATAGATAATGCTGCCTTGAGCTGGTTTGATTAGTTACATAATTTTGAAGGGACTGAATGGTATGTTGGTCACTAATAATTAATGTGGATAATATAATGAAAGGACACCGTTGTCCTTTCTGATGCTCGAAGGTATGTCGGCTGTACAAACAGTCTTATATGACTGTTCCTGATCTGAGATCTATGCAATAGTTCTTGATCTATTCAAGCTTATCGAGTTCATGCACGTTGAGTAGTACATATGTAGTGAGCAGTAGAGAAGTAGATAGGTATTATTATCTATCTAGTTAGTTTGGTAGAATTGTTCCACTTTACGACTGATTTTTAGGGACGTAGTACAAAGTAGGATCATGCCAATTGCATTGTTCAAGATATTGAGACTTCTTTAGATAGACACAGTATGCCATTATCATCGACTTCGAACAGTTTATTCTCTGATCTTCAGATTCAATCCTTGTGTACAGGACAGTTGTTTTGAGGTTATTTTTGCCTCATACTCACTTCCGTTTTGCCTTTCGGCTTGCCTCTTAGATACGCGTCAGTCCCAAGCCGCAGCCTCCCCGTTCCGTCTTTGGGAGGAACCCCACCGCACGAGCTCAGGCACCAAGACAACCAGCCTCTATTTCTGGATCTGGAACACCCCAAATCAAAGCCGTCTTTTTCGATCGCAGGAGTTCTCGACCATCCGTCATCCCCAAATAAGCCTGCAGAAAAGAAATATTGGGCTGGCTCAATCTTTCTGCTGCATCTATTCCGTTCGTTCGTTGCTCTGTTGCGTGTTGCCTGTTGGTCCGCGGCTTTGTCTGTCATTGTTGGCGCGTTCCGGATGCTTCAAGGACCTGGTCATTATTCGACTCTTCTCTGTTGAACTCAACTTGATCTTTTCCCGAATATTCACTCGCATTGGAATTCTTACTTGAGGAGGAGCAATCAGCTCCTGCGAATTCGTTAGGATGCTTCCAGACAAGTATGGTTTTACTCTCCGCGCAGCTCGCCGCCACTACCTGTCCATCAGGCCAGTTCATTGCTAACGGCTTGATCCCTGGGATGCAGATATGTCGGCCTGCTCTTGGCCATTGTGTCAACAATGGCTATCGGTATGTTGTGTTCGCTTATCAAGATCTCTGGCCTCGTATTGACCCCATCTTCCAGGCACAAGTTTCGTTATCACAAAGAAGGTTCGTTCGCCTCTCCTGCCGCCCGCCATCTTAATCGCCCGCCGATGACAACAACTGCCACAAGGGACGATATAGCTGATTGATAACATCCAGGGGTTGATGCACGCTTCAGAAAGGCATGGATTTGAAGGAGAAGGCTTCTCATATCTCAAAAGTCCGATATGGTGGGGTGGAGTCACTACATGTACGAATGGCCGCGATTACGTCCAAAAGGGATCTGGAGGAGAGCTGACGGAAACCTACAGTGGCCATCGGGGAGGTCGCCAACTTCGCTGCATATGCCTTTGCGCCCGCCATTCTCGTTACTCCGCTCGGTGCGCTTAGTGTGTTGATTGGGTAAGAAACACTGAGGTTGGATTGAGTCCTGGTGCGCCTGGCTGACCTACTCTCCCAAAGTGCTGTCCTTGGGTCCTATTTTCTGCATGAAAGACTTGGTGTTTTGGGAAAAATGGGCTGCGCCTTGTGTCTGCTTGGCTCCGTGGTCATCGTTCTGCATGCGCCGCCGGATAAACCAGTCGAGACGGTTGACGAAATCCTCGACTATGCGATCCAGCCTGGTACGTACCATGAACATCGTCCCTTGGACGTCTAGCTAGGTACAATGACTGACTCGTGTCTCTCTGTTAGGGTTCCTTATCTATTGCCTTGCGGTTGCGATTTTCTCGACTGTCATGATCTACCGAGTGGCGCCACTTTATGGAAAGAAGAACCCCCTGATCTTTATCTCTATCTGCTCAACAGTGGGCTCCGTCTCCGTCATGTCCGTCAAGGCCTTCGGAATCGCTCTGAAACTCACATTCAACGGAAACAACCAATTCACACATGCATCGACATACGTTTTCCTGATCGTCACGGCTTTCTGCATCCTTACACAGATGAACTACTTTAACAAGGCATTGAATCAGTTTTCAACCTCCATGTAAGCTCTCGCGCCTCCAATGAAGAAAAGGCCTGACGCTAATGGTGCTCATCAGTGTCAATCCTCTCTACTACGTGACATTTACAACTGCCACTTTATGCGCCTCATTTATTCTCTTCAAGGGATTCAATACCAGTGATGCTGTCAACACCATCTCGTTGCTCTGCGGATTCCTCACAATCTTCTCCGGCGTGTACCTTTTGAACCTTTCCCGGCATGATCCTGACGGACGACATATGCTTAATTCGAAATTGGATGACGATGGTGTGCCTACGGATGGCATTGCCGGCTTCCAGACCCGGTTATCTATGCAATCGCGCCGGAGCAATGAGCCTCACAGTCGTTCATCTAGCTTTGCTTTCATGAATGGGCATGGGGACCGCGAAGGGCTAATGCATTCTTACGATGTCGAGAATCAGGCTTTCGGTCTGTCAGACTTGACGGAGGAAATCGACGGAGAACCGGGGCCGACATATAAACGAAGCGAGGCTATTGATCGCACCACTCAACATCCCAATAAGCATGACGAGCGATAGATCGTTACGAATCACCATAGTTGGCTTCTTATCTTCTCCACGGTCTTTACTTTCTCTACGAACAAAAAAGACACTTCTGTAACGTTTTCCTTCCACTTGCCTCGGTTTTATTATTTTCACAACTTGATTCATCCGTGATTTTTTGCCGCAATCTAGCTCGGTTTCATTACGGTCGCGGGATGCAACTGTACTTCTACTTTTCTACAAGCGCAGGGTATACCAGGGTGAGGATCAAGGGCTGCTTATGATTGATTTGGATGTTCTTTGGATACTTGTTTGGATGATTGCATCTTGGCTCGGCGGACAGCCCGCCAGGTCGTGCGCCAATACAAGAACTGTATATACGCACTTGTGTCGACTTTGGGATAGATTTTGTATCAATGCCATAGGCATTGATTATTTGACGAATCCGAAATCACGTACGCGATCATGGCTAGTTTTCAATTACTTGATAGGAGAGCATGACACAATTGCCAGGTTGCTTGAGCGCTGGGGTTGCCTAGGTATGATGTAAGTCGTCCTCCCGCCGAGCAAAGGTGGGTTAAGTTGGGTACGCGCAAGGTCAGCTGTGCAACCGATTCATACCACACGCCCAACACAATTCCTATCACACAGCTCGCGTTGATGATGCAGACTCTTGTGACATATTTACCTGTGAAACTCAGCTGTACACCTTGAGATACGATATCAAGTGGTGCTCTCCTTGACCTGCACAGGTCTGGTTTGTTACACCTCCGCATCCCCGCAGAATCTTATCTAGCAACATGCCTGGCTTGCTGCGCAAGTTGGTCATTTTCGCGGCTGTAGACGGTCTCATCCTTCAGTCGCATGGAAATGGAGGGCGTAACAATGGCAGTTACGAGCCGCAGTCTGTCCGGATTGACTACAAGACGAACAAGATCTCGTCGCTGTCGGCGGCGGCATCGGATCCCGCTGTGAGGAAAGAGGCCGGACTGGAGGCATTTGGTTTAGTCGGTAAGCTAGTATTTTCAGCTGCTTTTAATGATCTTGTCCTCAGTCCCTGCAGTTCTGAATATAGCGGAGCTCGTTCCGCTCTGGCAAATACTCGCTTGGGCACCAGCCGCTAACTGACCGTCTTAATGGAGGACTTTTATCCGTTGCATCATACTCGTTTCTCATCTCGATAACGCAACGCCAGCAAGTGGCGCAGATACAAGGCAAACCTATCTACTCCATCACCAATGTTGCGATTATTCCACTCTCATCGCAAGCGGATGCCAGTCGGGCAATCTCTCAGGCAAAGGAGACCCTTCTTCAGGGAGAGGCGGGTCAAGGCGAGACCGCTTCAGAAGGCAGCATCACTGACAACGAGACGGACGGAGGAGAACCAGACATCAACAGTGTGCCATCATCTCCAACACAGGAGCTCCCTTCCCCTCGAGACCGCAGAGGAAGTATAGCCGAAGATGTGATCGGGAAGCGCGTCCGGTTCGGGCGATTCGCTGCGAGCTGGCTTTCGAGAAAGACACTGGGACTCCCAGGGCTTAGCAATGTGGACCAGGATACCACAGAGAGACTTCTGGGGAACGAAAAGGACGTAGGAACCGAGCTGCAGCCTCCTATCGCGAAATTGGAGAAGACAGCTGAGATCTCCGAAGCGCCAGGCGCAGGCGCAGAGGCGCCGTTGGAACATGGAAAGGAACCTTCCGACCCAACGGTCGAACTGCTGCCGAAGCTGCTGCGATACACCAGACTTATATATTCTTCCCAGAACTTCTTCTTTGCCTACGATTACGATCTAACGAGGTCTTTCGGCGCCCAGGAAGCGCGCAACGATCATCTGCCTATGCACAAAGTAGTTGACGAGTTGGTATGAAACGCTTTCGAACTAAACCTAATGAGACTGTTTCGCTGACCCTGTATGTCTACAGTATTTCTGGAACAGAAGCTTGATGAATCCTTTCATCAAGGCCGACGCGCACAGTCTCATCTTGCCTCTTGTGCAGGGTTTCGTCGGCCAGCGAGAGTTCACAGTGTCAGCTAAAACAGAACAGCCGGATTCCAAGGTCCCAGAGGAGCACACAGAAGGTCGAATGCTCGGTGAGAAGGATGAGGCAGAGAGCATCAAAGTTGATGCCGAAAAGCGAAATTTCCTAGTGACTCTGATTTCGCGACGGTCGGTCAAGCGACCTGGGCTCCGATATCTTCGCCGCGGCGTTGATGACGAAGGGAACACGGCAAACACCGTTGAAACGGAGCAGATCCTTTCAGTTCCTGATTGGGAACCTGGCCACAATGTCTATTCGTACCTTCAAGTGCGCGGATCGATCCCTCTCTATTTCTCTCAATCGCCATATGCTTTCAGACCGATTCCGGTGCTTCACCACTCGACAGAGACAAATCAACTTGCTTTTGACAGGCATTTTCGAAATCTCGCTCGCAGGTATGGGAAAGTCCAAGCGGTGTCTCTAATCGACAAGCAAGCCGGTGAACTGAAGCTTGGTAATGAATACGAGAAATACGCTCGGGTGCTGAACGAATCAGGCGGCATTGACGGTACACCTCTCGGAATGGAGTGGTTTGACTTCCACAACGAATGTCGCGGAATGAAGTTTGAGAACGTGAGCCTACTTGTGAACCGTTTGGAGTCCGTTCTCAACGAGTACGGCGATACAATTGTACGGAATGGCACCGTCACTCAAGGCCAGGCGGGCATTGTGCGCACCAACTGCATGGACTGTTTGGATCGTACCGGTGTTGCACAATGTGCCTTTGGCCAGTGGGCCTTGGAACGCGAACTGAAGCTCGAGGGCATCGACATCGATTTGAGCCGAGACGCATCTACCCAGTGGTTCAATACCCTTTGGGCAGATAACGGAGATGCGATCTCGAAGCAGTACTCCTCCACGGCAGCTTTGAAGGGAGACTACACACGAACCCGCAAGCGGAACTATCGAGGCGCACTGAACGACTTCGGATTGACGCTGTCTAGATACTACAACAATATTGTCAACGATTACTTCTCACAGGCATGCATTGATTATCTTCTGGGAAATGTGTCGACTCGTATATTTGCAGAATTTGCCATGGAGATGCAAACCGCCGATCCAGGGATCTCCGTGCAGAAACTACGCCGGAGCGCGATCGATACGAGCTGCAAGATCGTGATCAGCGACCAGTCGGAAGAGTTCCTGGGAGGCTGGACCATGCTCAATCCTCGGCAGCCCAACACCCTACGAACCTTACCATTCGAGGAAGCGGTCCTGCTCCTGACTGACGCGGCTGTCTACAGCTGCCGCTTTGACTGGAATATTGACAAGGTGACCTCATTCGAGCGCATCGATTTACGCTCGATATCGCGTCTGAATTACGGCACATACATTACATCGATCCTGACCGAATCACAAGCGAATGAACAAGGTAACGTTGGACTAGTCATCGAGTACCGCGAGGGCGGCGACAATGCCTGGCGCGTCAACACCCGCTCTCTGAAGAGCGATGTAGACACCAAGGCCCAGGACAGCAATGCACAAGCCAGCGGCGAACGGGGCTTATATTCTTGGCTCCGAGGTGGCAAGCAGTCACCCACGCGATTCATTGCCTTCAAAGCACTTCCTCAGTCTAACTCCGTCGCACAAAACAATGCCGCAGGGAGCGGCACTGTTAGCGAAACCGACTGGGTGCGGTCGATCTGCGAAGAGATCGAGCGCGCGATGATGGCCGGCGAGGGATCGCGTCCCAGTGAAGAAGGGAAGCCTCCGTCTGTGATTGAGAACACGGATATCATCTCGCTGGAAGACGCCAAGAAACGTACGGGGATTTTGGAGCATCTAGTATACGATATCAAGAAGCTGGTTTGGGCGTAGAGTTGGGATTACAAGCAGTTGGCAGTGAGGGCTCATCGTATAAGCTTGAGAAATTGAGTTTATAGGCGACTCGACGATCTATTCAGCTGATGATGTCTGGAAGCTTTCCCGTGATATATACTGCTGGCGACATATATAACAGATCTTAGAAGGTAGGCGCACGTCCTTGCATAGCTATGCGTCTTTTCAGATAGACCTATTTTAAACATGGAATAGATACAAATCTTATGAAGTCGTCTCTGACAATGGCATAGAACAGTGGAAAAGGTTGATATCAGCCTTCGAGTATCTGAAGTACAGATTTCGTACATTTTCGACTCAAAATGCGCTATGATTTCAGGGTGTTACCATACTTGTCACTGCTTGAATTACCACCCCGCTGTACCTTGAGAACCCGCATGAATCTTCCATTAACGAGAGACCCTTTTTTTTGCCACTATACTTTAAGATACGGATATTATGCTACAATGTGTTCATGTATATTTCCTCTATACTGATCCGACTCACATAATTAGCGTTCCTTTGAAGCGTTGTGCCTGCTGGTTCTACATCGGCGGCTGTTATCAATATTACCTGACGTTGGTATTTCGATTTCACCCCTAAAGAACTTTCGCTAGCAATCTTTTCCTCAGCCACCAGACTGGCTTTTGGTCTTCTATATGACTTGTTCTATTCATATATTCTTCATCTCTGCTGTTAATAATACAATACGTGCACTACTCAATCTGCAAGAGTCCTACATCTGAGATATTCATCCTTTTCTCAGGAGGGGCGAAGAATCGAGCGGGTTAGAGACCGCTTTCCCCCAAGTATCTAGTCGACGGCGGGGTTTGCTGTGCTACACTACTACTACTGCTACTACTCACTACCAACTGACCTCTCTCTCCTCTCCCTCCCACATACTCTTTCTCTCGGGGCATTTTTGCCTTTCGTATCCCACGTTGTCTTTTTTTTTATTTTTCCTTTTTTTTATTTCCTTCTCATATTGTTCGACACAATGGAATGGCAACCTCAGGATGAGCCATTGAGGCAGCTCGCCTGCTGTCTCAGGGACTCGTTACTTCCTAATCGCACAGCACAAAAGCAGGCCGAACAGGTACGCTTTACACTTTTTCCCCCGTTCCCCTGTCTTTCGCATCCGCAGTTTGCTTTCTCGTTTCGTATATACATTCCAGAGGGCTACGTACATGTGATTGACAGAAGCTAATTTTTTCCCGGTTTGATAGATGCTTGTTCAAGCCACATCCTCCCCCGACTATGTCAATTATATCACCTATCTTTTTTGCACTCCGCAGATCCCTCCCGCCGTCGGCATGGATGACGACACCTACAATATGGTTCGTTTCGCCGCTGCGATGAACCTCAAGACGAAGATCCGGGTCGCATACAATACAATTCCTCAGCCCGGTTTAGCATATATCCGATCCGCGACCCTGGCCGGGCTGCGGGACAGCAACATTCAGGTGCGGAACTCCGCCGGTAGCATCATCACGGAGCTGCTGCAACAGGCGGGGCTTTTGGCATGGCCGGAGGTGCTACATGAACTCCTGGGTCTGGTGCAGAACGCTTCGGGGGACGTCCCGGTCCTGGCTCAGGAGGCGGCCATGTCGGCCCTCGCGAAAGTTTGCGAAGACAACCGCAAGGTGCTTGATCGGGATTACGAGGGGCAACGCCCTCTCGATGTGATTATTCCGAAGTTGATGGAGTTCACAACCAGCGAGAGCCCCAGGGTCCGGTCTATGGCGTTGGGCACCATCCACGTCTTCCTCCCCAACAGACCCCAAGCGTTGATCGCCTCGTTGGATCTGTTTCTTTCGCAGTTGTTCCAGCTCGCCAGCGACACCGACACCGATGTGCGACGGATGGTGTGTCAAACTTTCGCGCAGTTGGTGGACTTTGCCCCCGAAAAGCTCGTCCCGCACATGGAAGGACTGGTCAACTACATCATCATGCAGCAGAACAACCCGGAGGACCCCGAACTCGCTCTCGATGCGGCGGAGTTCTGGCTTGTTGCAGGCGAGCAGGCGAAGCTGCAACAGCCATTGGCCCCACACATGCCTAAGATTGTCCCCGTGCTGCTCCGGAGCATGGTATACGATGAGGATGAGGCGATTCGCTTATCGAGTGAAGGCGACGATGCTGAACTCGAAGATCGTGAGGAGGACCTTAGACCCCAATTCGCCAAATCGAAAGCCGCTCGTTTAGACCTCTCCAAGGCCGAAGCGCAGGCTAACGGCGACGCGGCCGCTGACGACGATGACGATGACGACCTGAGCGAGGGTGAGATTGAGGAGTCTGAGTTTGGCGATGACCCGGAGGACGAGTGGACCCTACGGAAATGCTCCGCGGCTGCGCTGGACGTCTTCTCAAACGTCTATCACCAGCCGATCTTCGAGATCATCCTGCCCTATCTGAAAGAAACTCTCCGCCACGAGCAATGGCCGCAGCGTGAAGCCGCGGTCCTGACGCTCGGTGCGGTTGCAGACGGCTGTATGGATGCGGTCACGCCGCACCTTCCCGAGCTTGTCCCCTATTTGATCTCACTTCTGAACGACGCCCAGCCGGTCGTACGACAGATTACCTGCTGGTGCCTTGGACGGTACTCCGAATGGGCTTCGCACTTGGTTGACCCATCGGAAAAGGCTCGATTCTTTGAGCCGATGATGGAGGGTATTCTCCGCCGGATGCTGGACGGCAATAAGAAGGTGCAAGAGGCGGCCGCCTCGGCCTTTGCCAGCCTGGAGGAGAAGTCGGATGCAAACTTGATACCCTACTGTGAGCCGATTTTGAGACAGTTTGTGCAGTGCTTTGGAAAGTACAAAGATCGGAATATGTACATCCTGTATGATTGTGTTCAGACGCTTGCTGAATGTGTAATGGGAGAGCTGGCGAAACCGCACCTGGTGGAGATCCTGATGCCTGCCCTGATTGATCGGTACAACAAGGTGACGGACCAGTCTCGGGAACTGTTCCCCTTGCTCGAGTGCCTGGGGTACATTGCTGCGGCGTACGGCGACGCTTTTGCTCCATTTGCGCCTCCTCTGTTTCAACGGTGCACGAAGATCATCTACGAGAACCTGCAGGAATACATTGCGTCTGTCAACAACCAAGCCATTGACGAGCCCGACAAGGATTTCTTGGTGACCAGCCTGGACCTCCTCAGTGCGATCATACAAGCCATCGATCCCCAGAAGAGCGGCGAACTGGTTGCCAGCTCGCAGCCCCCCTTCTTTGATTTGCTCTGCTTCTGCATGGAGGACCCGAATTACGAGGTCCGGCAGTCGTCGTACGCGTTACTCGGGGACTGCGCCATCAACATATTTCCTCAGCTTGAGCCATATATCCCCAACATAATGCCTACCTTGATCAAGCAGCTCGACCTGGACTTGATCCGAGATGACGACCGACACACAGGGTTCAGCGTGCTGAACAATGCCTGCTGGTCGTGCGGGGAAATCGCCGTCACCGAGAAAGCCAATCTGGCACCGTACGCCGACAAACTGTACCACGGACTGTCTGCCATCATTAACAACGAGGAGATTATCGACTCGGTGAATGAGAATGCCGCGATGGCCCTCGGAAGGCTTGGAGTCTGCTGCTCCGATCAGCTTGCCTCACACCTGGCCGAGTACGCTGGCTCGTTCCTGAAGTCGATGAACAAGATTGAATTCACGCGCGAAAAGGCATCGGCTTTCCTCGGGTTCAACCGCGTTGTGATGAAGAACCCGCAAGCCCTGGAGTCTTGTCTGGGCGAGTACTTTTCGGCCATTGCCACCTTCCCTACCAAGTCACTTCATCAAGAGGACTACCGTGATATTCAGAGCTCGTTCCAGCAGGTTTGTCTCTCCTCTTACTGTTCAACGACCGTTGCTAATCAAGAGCAGGTCCTGCAAGGCTATAAAAATATGATACCCGACTTCGATTCGTTCCTCACCCAGCTTCCGCCGCACGTGGTCCAGAAACTCCGCTCTGTGTACCAGATCTAGAGTCGGCAGTTGACATTGTGACGATTTCGTCTAAAAAATTTCTGTCTGATGGCGAACCGGCGCAATTCAGAAATGCATTACATTCTTCTTTTCCCCCTTTTCCTTAGGGTCGATGCATTCTGATCATGCATTCTGACTGTGGCGAGTGTTTCTGTTCAATTCATTAGGGCGGAGTGAGCCTTGATTCTTTATGTTTTCTTCATAGGCGCGTTTCTTATAGCTAGTATCTGATTTGCCCTTCTCTTCTACGCACATGTTGTGATATTTGGGTCTGCATAGAGTGTTGATCTGATGGCAGGACTGCTGCAATGAAAAGTTCAACATGGGATGTTCTCTTCGTCATGAGTCTGGGAAAGCAGTATAATGCAGAGGGGTATATACGAGGAAAGAGAAGGGCAAGGACTGAGGGCAAACATGGGCGAGGATTTTGTACCATTTATCGATCTGTTATGATGAGATTTATGAGATAGCTATGGTAGCTAGTAAGATATGATAGATAGACTAGGTAGCGATTGATTTATTTGACTGAAGCACTGACAGCGGAGTCATTGCAACTGATAGAACAAAATGCATGACACTGCGACAGAGGTTCTCATTTCAACAGTAACATGACTATCAGCAACTGTCAGTATGAACTCTGAGGTGGTCAGGGTATCAGATGTGGTGTCCCTGGCCTTTTCGCAGGGTAATATGACTCCTTCTACAGAGTAGATTGGTGAGAGGCATCCATCCCATGACAACGTATCAACATCATCCATTCTAACTTGTAAGTTGTAAGCCCAGCACCAAACACCAAACAACCATATTTAGACCTTACCTCGTACATCTATTTTTAACAGCACTTCAGCACACTGGCTGCATGCAACTGCAAGTATACTTCATACCTCACAGGCTATTACAGTTAGCTGCTTCAGATTCCCCTCCGCATCACACACCATACACCGTCCAAATCCATACGGTCCCCAGTGCATCTACGGCGTAGAGAGGTGGACTACAGAGTACAGAGGAGCGGAGAACGAGACGAGATGAAGATCAACGCCGCTACGCAGCTGATCAAAGCCTAGATCCGAGGGGGAAATAAGTATAGAAGCACTCGCCTCTTGGCATGAGCACTGATCCTGATCTTCATCGACCGCTGGCAGAGTTGAAGTGCGAGTGTGAGTGCGAGTGCAGACTCGCATCGCGAAATAAGGCCTGAATGGGAAGGACTATAACTACAACTACGACTACGACTACGACTACTGCCTGTTCTCTACGTCGTGTCAGCCTTGAGATTAGAATAATGATACTCCAGGGAAGAAGTTGATACGGGGAGAATTCCTAGGCAATTTCCGGGGTTGCGCCGCATGATGGCTCATGTCCAAGGCTAAGGCAATCGTCGAATGTGCAGTGTGATAGGAGTAGTCTACTCTACTATAGATAACGGCATCGTGAGTGTAGTGTCGACTCGCCAATCCGGACGGGTACTCGCATTTTGACACCCATCTAGGTTAAGCTGAAGAATCGAGTCGAGGGCAAGGCTATCAATCTGGTCTAAGTACGGATACTCCGTACTAACTACCAGACTACCACGACTAGACAGGCACTAGGACAATAATGACCACTGAGCACTGGCTCTGGCACTGGCACTGACCAGCAAGTTCGCTAGCGAGCTGCAGCTAAGCTGTGGGGGCGGTCCGGCCGTGAATTATTGTATTATTATCGTCCATCATAAACTCCAAAGTCCAAACTGCAATCAATGCATGACAACTTTATAATCAGCCTGCGCTGTCATTGGTGGGAGGGTTGCTTCGTGGAGAGTACAGTTTCGAGTATGGTGGTGTTTGCTGGCGGCTTGGCTTTGAGGCTCTTGGTTTGTCTTTGTTCTTCTGTATCTGTTCTCTTTGCAGTTATGTATAGAGTTTCTGGACAAGACTGAGAAGACTGCAATGCGGAGTACTTAGAGTATTGACTACGACGCAAAAGGGCAATCGATCAGTCGCGTCTGATAGGGCGACGGAGAGGAAGCAACCGGCTGTATTATTAATCAAGACTCATGGTGGAAACTGGAATATGACTGTAAGGTAACCCTAGTCCTTTTGATAGCTTGATTTCGGTTGGCGTCGTCCTGAGAGTTTGGCCCTGAAGTGGGCAAATGGATTATTATTACCCAAAAGACTATGATTGTGAGTCACGAAGTGCATCATAGATACTGATCCACATGTTCTAGCCTGGTTGATCAGGCACGTTAATTTACTAGGCCTCAAAGTACGGCCATTAAGTTCTGACATGGCCCTTTGGATTTGCGGCCTAAGCAAAAATGGTGATTATCCTCAGACTGCAGGTCGGGGCGAGCTCTGACAAGACAAGGGGCTATTCTCGTCTCTAGAAATATTATGATTGAGACGGAGGCAGCAATCACATCCATGAGGACCATGACTCTATCCTGCACTCTGCAGGCTGCTTCACCCTGTCAGCCCACATGGCATCCAGGTAGGGCGGGGCGTCCATGTGCGCCCTTTGCCCTTTGCCCAGAGTACTGTGTACCCTTGCCATACTAAGATTATTAAGAAAGCAGCCCTTGGGTCATCATTTCCGCTCCTTTTCGCTTCCACGAGCTGAACGAACTTCTGTACTCCGCACTGTGTATTAATAATGACTCGCTTAGATATCATGGAAAGTCAAAAGCAAGGGTACCAAATACCAAAATCCAGACAAAGCAGACTAGCAGAGCAGCCGAATTAAAGTTGCGACGGACTCGAAAAGAAAATTAAGTTGACAGACCCAAACAAGCGGTGATCTAGACTCGAGCTAACCGCATTAGGTGCCATCTCGCGAGAAGCGAAGAACATGGGCCTGGCTGTCAGCCCAGGCTGGCTTCCCATTGGTTTATGGTAGCAGCCCCGTCAGGCTCGAAGTTGATCGCGGTGGGCCCGACGGGAATCTAAGATCCTCAGTGGGCAGCGACAATCGAACGCGGAGAGTGGCGTTCTAATTATGATTGGGTCAGAGTCGGCAACGTCCGACGATGCTAAATTTGGTTAGGGAGGGGTTATCTCAGGCAAGGGTCTCCCTGACCCACCTCCACTCTTCAACATTCAACAACTCTGACTCTAGGGGTGAAATCTCTGCGAATCACCCTCACGAGGTTACAAGTCTTTGCCAAGGCTCGGCTCTGAGAGCTCAGGCCATACAAGGATAATAGGCAATCATCCTCTTATCGATCTGTTGAGAGACTGTTGCCTGCTTTTGGACGTCAGCCTTCGCTAAAAGACGGTGATGCCTGCTTGCCCAGGCAGGATTCTGTCGTGGGCAACAGCCACATGAAATCATCGATTGCTGGCTATCAGGGATGATCCCTTTGGTATGAAAACGTGGTGACGCTCTGTATTACAGTGCATGAAAATACACATGGAGTCGGGTGGGGAAGTATCCAGTACTAAGGTAGAGCATGGACAGTAGTCACAGTACATATGCAGGGGGTCTACTGAGTGAGAAAGACTCGAAAAGGCGAAACATCGACAGATGATCAGCTGATGCGATGAAATTAGTACTGATATCCATGTCGCAGTCTACAGCACGTCTCCTTGACAGTCTGCTCCAGACGGTTGATATGGAGAGTACAGAGTACAGCAGGAACATAATTACTGAAGCTATCGACTTATGAGGCTCCCCATTGGGCAGTCAGTTCTGGGCCTTCCCCATGACCATGGTCCCGGCCCGCGACCCCGAATAGCTCTGATAGTCCAGAATAGCCTCTCTGCAGTTCCCAGCCTGAAAACTGTTTGTCTGTAGGTACTAGGTACCGTCTGAAACAACCTTCTTGGCCGTTCTTTTCTTCCTTCTCAGAGCCTGTTAATCCTTCTGCGGGACCCCAGCAAGAATGCCTACTAAGCACGGATACTTGAGGTATTGCGGAAGAATTCCCGTTTCCATTGGACGTGGATCGAAGCCGCCGGCGGCCGGCCAGATGTTTCATCCGACTGCCTGGGAATCTCTTGTCCCACACAAGGCGCGTCTTGGCATCTGCGTCTCAAGGCTGAAACTGTGTGCATTCCAGCCACTGCAGCCAGAGTCCTTACATTCTGGGAAGTATCGTATTCGGCTATTCAGCCTCATGCACATATGCGTTGACTTGCAACTTAGAGTCCTCTATTGTTCCTGTCAGTCCGATTCCGCAAGTGAAAACATATCTAGTTTGCCCGGACTGCAGAAGAGGCTGATTAGATATACCCCGCTCCTGAGCTCACCGGTTTGCTCAGGCAGGGCTTCGGCCTTCACCGGTATGCTCAAGGCTCAGCCGCAAATGACCCGGTGTGCTGGGACTTGTGATAATTCAGAGGGCAAGGGCTGCAAAGTACATATTCTTCAAACTTTCCTTAGTTAGAAGATATTTCCAGTAATAGTAGCAAACTTTGAGAACTGCAGAGTTGTGAGTTGCTACATCCGCTGCGAAGGCTAATAGACGGTTTCTATGGCGGACTGCTGCTAACGGAGCCCTAGGAGCCCGTTCATCTTTAAAAAGTGACCTAGCGTCATGATGCCTCAACTGGTTAGTCCCTCATTCTTTAGAGCGTCACAGGCTCAGCCTAGCTCGGTTTAGTTGATTGAGAGCTGGAACGAGATTGGTTGACCCGCACGGTGCCTATTGTCTGTTTTTAGCCTTACAGGGTTTAAGGTAGTGACCTGATCATCATCGATATCTTTCCTTCCTTTTTGTTGATTGTTCTGTGCCATACCTGATGACGGCCAATTATTTGACGGTTTTTACTTTGTACTACTTCTGCTTGCAGTTGACAGACGATGTATCATTACTTTGCCTTGACGGCAGCAGGGTTGATTCGATAGATATTTTTGACAACAAACTATAGTCCAGAAGGTCGGAATCTGACCTGTACGTCACTTGATGGGTGGCCAACGTGTTTTCTCTCGGCTTGAAGCGGCGGCCTCGTCCTGCCAGTTTAAGCGGGCACGGCGGCCCAACTTACTCACCGAGAACCAAACAGGATCTATTGAATATATCGATATCCATCCTCGCAAGCTTTAAGCTTACCATTTTTCAAAGTTTGAAGGTTAACTGCACATGAGAGCTGGGATCTTCGCGTGCAGTTAAGGTGTCTGTACTCCGTAATAATAGATCGTTATTACACTAGTCTAGGCCATCAGTTCATCATCGGCAGGATCAAGTCTAATTGTGATAGACACTCAAAGTAGGATCAAACCAATCAAGAATTAGCTAAGCAGTACTACCCCTTTTCTTGTCTCGGGTAGGGTCTGGCAGCCGGGACGATGAACGGAGGAGCCAGGTTAAAAACACCGTTTCTCGTTCATTGTCTCCAAATTCAGTCTAGTTTAATGCCAAGGATCGCTGTGCTGATGGTTGACGGGCTAGTCGTTACCTTAGCCTGACTCTATGGTCTATGGATGGAATGCAGTACGTAGTGTTTCTGTGGTGTTCATCCTGTTCGCTTAATAGTCAATTTCTTCGAGTTTTTGACTGTCAGGACAATGCTCAATAATACTGCAGAGAGGAGTTGCCAATAGGCCCAATACCATAGCTAGTCCATCAGCATCTGAGTCCTTGGTGAGGTTGTTCTCAAAGTGACCAATGACAAGCAACTGTCTGGGCTGTCTGTCAAAATCCCCATAGCTAATCCCCTAACTAACCGAATCCAGTTAGCCATAAAGACTAGTACCATGGTCCACAGAGCCTGCTCCCAACCAATGTCTGTGTCTCTCCCAAAATCCATAACGGGCAGTTCTTCAATAATATGGAGAACTATTCCGTGACTGTCACAGATGCCCAGAGTCAACCAAATTGAGTGTTTTCCTGGAACAAGAAGGATCTAGAGATCCGGCAGACCCTGTCCGTACTCCGAGAGAACATGGTAGATGTCAAATTGAGCACATAATATGATAATCGTCGGCACCGTACTGTCGTCTGGGATGTGATTTCTTTTCTTTTTCTCGCGCCCCTTTTCTTACAAGGATGCATTCTGCTCAAGAGATGATTGACAGCAGCATGACGAAATCGCCCTCCACACTCTGCAGTACTTAGTAAACTCAGACATCCGCTGCCAGCCTGCCCTACACCTTGCCCGTTCTGCTCCCCGAGTCGCTGACTGTCCGTTGTGGATAATGGATCGGCCTCGGTCTCAAAAAGCGCGACAGGGCTGTCTACAGCAAGTCCAGACGAAACTTCGACTATGGCCCGTCAAGTTAGACCACCCACCATATTCCAAAGCTCCCATCCACCCACACCACTTGATTAAACGTAAAATAATTATAGCATGGTGGTGGTTCTGCCATGTGGTGTAACTGGCTGGAGGGGCAAGGAAAGAGATGATTCGATGCTCTGGGCCCAATAGAATGCTGGACTGGGGCAGGTTGCAGGCTATCCAGGATAACCCCTCTTCCAGCTGAAATCCAGGTGCTATCAGAGTCCATTTTGTACCATAGTATTTTTGCATCAGCCATAGATTTCTTTTTTCTTTTTTCTTTTTATTTTGCTTTTTCTCTTGTCACGTCTATTTTCTTAATATTCCTAGTCCTTACGGAGTACAATTTTCAGTAACCTGATATCATACAGAGGATGCAGAAGATTGCTTCTGATCATTGCTCCCGCGCAGGAGACTCTCAAGCATCATCTCCTGTGTCCAACTGCCATTCTCCTTGACAAGTGCATAGCAGATTTGATCCTCACTGGTCCCAGCCATCATTCCAGTAGTATCCAGAGACCCTGCATGCTCTTCCACCTGTAACTCTGTAACTGAAACCTGAATAATGCTGACGGTTCCTCCATGATCCATCTTCTGGGCCCCCACACCGATGTCCTGAACCTTTTACTCCTTTCATCTTGGTGGCAGATGGTTCCATGTATCTTCGATCTCTCCTACTGGACTCCATACATCATCAATCCCAAACGATCAGCATCTGACCGGTCCTCCGTCGTGGCGTTCGAGCATCTCGGCGTCCCAATCTTCAAGCAGTGGGCTAGTCTTGATCTATCTAGTTTCTCTTCATTTTTGTTTATTATTTTTTATTTTTTTTATTATTATTATTATGATGATCTCGTCTATTTTACTAATCACTGGCTATCGAGGTAGCTACTTACTTTGATTTTAATAGTACGTAGTTTGTTTTCTTTTTCCTGTCGTGGATTTATCTTTTCGACACTATCGTTCACCTCTTCCTAAAGCAACGCTCAACGGCTGAGAAAGGGAGAAGAGAAGTACTAAAAAAGAAACGGTGGCTGCATTTCAAAGCCGTCTTGATTTCTGACTGACTGATTTAATCCTCCGTCTACTCCTGTTCCTGTCACTCGCTTGATCTTCTCCTCCAATATCCATACTCCATACTCCATATTGGTTCAAAACGCGAGCCCGACCCCAAGGGTGTTGCCGTTTTCTCGTATTCTCCACGTGCATCTGCTTTATATCTTCATTCCTCCACCTGGGGCGTGCGGCTCGAGGTTATTTTTGGAGTCTTCTCATTTAACCTTGTCCCGGATCGACTATATACTTCCCCTCCGTCGTTTTATCTATCGGCCTCTATTCTCGTCCTTGCTCCAAGCGTCCGACGCCCCAACGCCAGAGCGAGAAGGCATACTTACTTATACTTTGTTCATTGACCATCTGGCCTCCAGTTCTTCTTTTGCTTGTCAAAGATTGTTGTCCACTGTATATCACCTGGCTATCGTTGATAGCCTTCAGACACCATCCTCAAGCTCAACATCTATAATCCCCTTACCCATTCTCACTAGTTACAATGGCCGGTCCTGGTGGTGGTCCTCCTCGCAAGAGCCATACCAAGTCAAGGAATGGCTGCGCGACATGCAAGAGACGACACATCAGATGTGATGAGACATTCCCACAATGGTAAAGCACGCCGGCTACTGTGTACGCTGTCCGTTGCTAATTCATGAGTAGTCGAAACTGCACCAAGCACAATTGCCGTTGCGACTACATGGATGTTGCTCTGGCACGTGAGCAATCCAACAAGGCTCGCAAAACCCCCGACCTGCTCATGTCGCCAGAGATCGAGATGGAGATTGAGAACTGGCACGTCACGGGAGTGCCTCCCTTCCCGGAACTGATGCACTACCCTCGAAATGCGTGGTACAAGATGTTCCGGTCAGACTTGCGCTTGATTCACCATATCATTGGACTGTCCATCGATCTTCATCGCCGTGGTTTCGGAGAGTGTACGATCTGGGCTCAGAAGATGCCACTGTAAGTCCCTTGATGAGAATGGCATGACCGTTATTAACCATCTTCAAAGTTTTCTGTCCCTTGCTCTTTCCAACGACTTCGTGATGAGCTCGATCCTGACCCTGTCGGCTTCCCACCTGGCTTGGATCACACGGAACCAGGAGACTAAGCAGCTGGCATATCATCATCGCGGTATCGCAATCAAGGGTCTGCAAAATGCCATTGGTACATTCTCAAAGGAGAACTGCGAGGCCATCCTGGCTTCATCTATTTTGCTCTCTTGGCACGCATCTGATTGGCAAACGTGGGCATCCTTACAGCAAGGCCTTACTACGGTGAGTTATTTCGACCAATTCGGGAGGGGAAATAGCTAATTCGACAAGGTTTTGAATGCGATGCACCCAATCTGGGAACACGAATCCGACCTGGCCGTGCTCCTCGAGAACCAGAGGTATCTGGGATGCACAAACTCCCCAGTTATGACAGGATACCGCTTTCAGGATGCCGACCTGGCCAGCCTAGACCAGACTATTGTGGCCCTCCAGAGTGTACAAAAGAGGGTCGTTCACAACCACGAGTACTACACTCGGCTTGGAGAGCTGCTCGACTTTGTGCGCAACTTTCAGATGGATCTTCTGTCGCAGACACCCGAGCAAGCATTCGAGCGTGTCCAACCGTTACGCAGATGGTTGTTCTGGCTCCCCGCCGCCATGCTCCGCGGTGGTGATGCAGATATTGGCGCTCTGGCCATTCTTGCACAGTTTTACGCCGTCGGAGTCGCGTTGGACAGCTTGTTTCCTGATATGGGGGGTGCCTACCTAGGCCCGCTGTCGGTAGGACCCGTGGAGGAAATCTACCGGATTATCGTGACCAGGAGTACAGCGGATCCCTTCAGTCCTGAACTGCAACTTGCCATGAGTCTCATGGACCTGCCCCGACATATTGTTGCTAGGTACAAGAGCCGTCTTCAGTGGTCACCGCGACATTCCCTCGATCACTGCTCTCCCACACCACCCAGCCCATATCGCAACTACCAAGATTTCCGCCTCGCATCTTCCTCCTCACCCTCGTCGACCTCTGCCACCTATGCACCTTATACGCCTCCTCTCGAATCTCCTCTTCATTCGCCTCCTGCGGTGACGATTGCGAGCTCGCCATTCGACGCCGCAGGAACCTATGTGACGGCTCCGATGTCTCATACTCTCTACCCGCCATCTCCTCGACTCCTCTCCGAGCCCAGCTCGCTTCAGCATTCACCTGCTTTTGCACCACCTTATCTCGAGAACATGCTTTGCGGGGAGATCTCCCGGGCGGATGGGACCCTCGATCTCAGCATTGGACTCTACGACGATGCTCATTCGATGCATCTTGCCGGGTTGGCGGCGACGACGGAAGCCTGGAACGGAACCATCTGCACCTGATTTCTTTTACTTCTACTTCTCGAATTTTCTACACATCTTTCGCGGGCCGACTTACGAAAACGCATTTGTGAGCATGGGTGAATAGAAGGCTATTTCTTCTTTTTTGTACACTTTGGATTTATGACCGCTTTGTTGTTTTTCTGTCCTGGGATGGACCATTTTGTCGCGATTTGATTTGTTTGTCATGCATATTTGTTGAACTTCACATACCCACATTCGCTACGAATGATTGTTTTGATTTGCAGGACTACTTTATCCAGCATACAGGAGGAAAATGCGGGGTACGAGGATGAAGCATGGATTGATACCAAGATAGCAATATACCCACTCTCGTTTGGCATGCATTGTTATAAAAATAGGATATTCATACAGCGAGTAACTTGACTAAGTCAAAGCAATTTGAATTTCGCACCTGCAGCACAATTGACGGAGAGATGAAATCACAAGACTAAAACTAAAGCATGCAAGATGTCGATCTGGAGTCTGGAGATACGAATCCCCATTCCCGAATCCCAGCCCGCACGTGTGGATGGATATTTTTAGAAGCATCGTCATTCGTCAATAGCTATCTTGTAGCTTCAGACGACAGCCATCGACGACTCACCATCAACTGTTTATGCTCTAATCAATTACTTAGCATAGACGTCTGCAACGAGCTAAACAGGGAACACCGCATTACCACAATAATGTCATCCTTGTACTCCGTAGGGGATAGGTACTAAGTTAGCTCCACCTAAATTTGGCATCGCGATGCCGTCCCCATGTGCTTTGACCCTGATCGTCCATCGATAATCTTCAGCAGTGGGTTTGCTTCTTACTGGCTGGAAGAGTTGAAGGGCTTGCTGAAATGGGTGGACCTCGTATTCGGTAGATGGCGCCTGTATGGGATGGCTCCTCGGACAGATTTGTGGTAACTGGTAAGATGACGATGGTTGGTCTACTTGCGCTAGTTTAGCAGGTACCTAGATAATCACAGGTGGGTCTTTGGGGTCTCATTTTCGGTTATTTTTGTTTGGGTTTGGTGTTTCATGTTTCAAGTTTTGGGTTCGAGATGCTTGGTGAGGATATGAGTTAGGATGGGTGCTATCGGGGTCACTCCGCTGTTGTTCTTATTCTATTATTGTTTCGGCTTGTGTAGGTACTTTTTGCATTTCTAGAAAAACAGGTACTAGTACTGGATAATTTGGGATGGTTGGTGGGGTGAGTTCCGGGTACCTGGACCATAGACCGGAACGCGGGTGCTCAGAGTGGTGTGCAGCGGTGCTTCTTATTGAGAGGTATCGATGTGCTTCAGCTTTAGTATGCTTAGGAGATAGGACTTGTTCTCCGTAGAGGTGATGCACCATGCACAATCATGGTATTTGTTCCATCTAGAATTGCTAGAGTAGAACATTGACTGTCAGAGGCGCTGCCTAAGGCCAGCCGGCCCTACGTCGATCTGTAGGGCTATTTGGTAGGGTTCAGGTAGCCTCGGATCACCATCTTCTCTTTCTCTCGCTTCTAGATAGGTATGAATATCATGAGCTTCATTTTCCAGCAGCTTCACTATTTACCCATGACGTCAACTTTCCAAACTCCTTTTTTCCTCATAAGGATGCATTCTGGGTAAATGCGGGTATTCAATCTCACCTACGGGTAGTATGGAGAGCCTTTTGTCTGTGGCATTGTCGGTTTCCTCTTCATACCTCATTGTTCGTTAGTTTCTGTCCGACCAGTTGATGACTATATGGCAGGTGCTCAGGACGAGAGGGTGCTGTCATACTGCCTCTTAGCGCTAGTCGTAGTCTCAAAAGTTCCTAGCTTAATCTTATCAACTCAATCAGATCGCTGCCTATCTCTGGTACTTGACTCACTTGATTCTTGACTCACAAGATCGTTCAAGCTCAACAGTCTAGGGGAAGGACTAAAAAACCGCACATGTATGCTCACCCAAAGTCGTCTCGTCTCTTCCGAAGTAGAAATTCAGAGTGAAGACTGACGAGAATGGCACACGAAGAGCAAAACATCAAGTGGAACATCCTAGCTGCTAACCTCATCCACCGCTCTCCCTCCTACCCCGCGGCTGACCTAGTCTCCAATCTGTACTTTCGGTTCAAACCTACGCAAGGGCAGGAAATCGGCTCCTTTATCGAATCGTTCGTAAGGACTCTCAAAACACATACACAGGACGAGCGCCGGAAATATCCAGACCGATACTCACCCTTCGCGCCGGACGAGCTGGTTCTGAACGACCACGTCGCGGAGCAAATCCGCCCCCTGGCCAACCGATGGTGCAAGGCCTACAACTGGCCGCTGAAGGAAACCATCCAGGAAACACAAGGGCTGTGCCGACATGTCGACAGCGAGAGCTTTGCCTGTGGGTGTTCCCTGCCCTACCACGAACGAAAGGGAGCCGCTTTCCAGCGGTCGTACCGTGACAACGATTGCTACAAGTTCTTTGCCGTCAACACCGAGGTGTTCTACAATTTGCAGGTGCTGAACGCGCTCCTTGTTCTGGGGGAGATGGATACCGTGCTGCGACTGTGCGCGACACCAGATAACAATCTGCAGGAATCGATGCTTGTGCAGAATTGTTGCTGTATGGTGAGTGGGCGTATTTTTCTGTCCCCGTGTCAAAAATGGGCAGCTCGTCTGACTGCTTATAGGACTGGGATCTTGGCTGGGACCAAGTCTTCAAAGCCGCTCTAAACATCTACCTCCTTCTCAACATCCTTTACTGCTTTCCCGAGCTCTGGGACCCAGCGTCCCGGCAGGCCCGAAACGAGAAACTGACCGATGAGTATCGCGCCACGCGGATGTATCAGCGAACTGTCAAAACCTGGACGCACAACAGTCAGCAAAACGACGTCTCCCGCCACCCTCACCGGCAATTCTTTGGCCTGGAGTGCCATTTCGGCTTCCTGCTACACGTCTCGCGCGGTTGGGATCGGCCCGTCCTTGCCCAGCTGCGCGAGAACAAGGCAAAGCTCGAGGGGACCACGCCGGAAGAGATCTTGGAGCTCTCTCTCTGGGACGAACATTTCCCCTACGGCCAACTGCCTTTCGAGGAGTTCTTGGCTTGTGGGAAACAGGGAGCCGCTGGCGGCCAGCATGAGACCCGAAGCGCGGTCGACGTGGCGCAGGTTGAGGCGTATCTTCGGGCGAAAAGGTTGCCACAGGAGCTGGTTCTGCAGATCACGGCATGCACAGAGTATGATCGACCGCGTTCGCGGCTCCCGGTGCCGCATGATCCGCTTCATCGACGGAACCGGAGGCAGCTACGGCAGCACTTGGACACCTGCTGGCGGATTTTGGTCCGCTGCAATATGCTGGCGCAAGAACTGGGCACCAAGATCGACTGGGAGTACCAGGTGGTCCATGCGCTCGACCGCATGGTGTCGAGTCCGGTGGGGATGAAGCTATATAAACGTGAGAGGCACGAGTCGGGTGAATTTTGGCAGACGACGCTGAGAGGAGGGAGTGGTGAACTTCCGTACAGTATCCCGGACTAGACCGCGGAAAAGCAGGACGGTCGGTCGATCGATCCACTTATCTACATATCACTATGTAATGATCATCCATGAGACGTTCCTTACCATAGACTTTTGAACTGGCTCTCTGAAGGCCGCCGGGGATGTGAAGATATGCAATTCCTCCTGATACATAAGTCTGGGTGACGAGGCGTAAGATGACCATGGTAAGCAAACATTTAGGATTAAGCTGATTATAGCTTGCATGTACCACACTCCGTAACGAAGATATATATGAGAGGTGTCCGAGCTTGGAATATCATCCCGCTGGAATAAGAGGAAGCCGTGCTATCGGTTCTCTGCATGTGCTACGTGTCATGGACACTTTCCTCTTCAATAACTGCTTTGGATCATCTCACGGATGAGTCGGTTGTTGCATCGCAACGAAGTCGAATGCCAAGCGGAGGATTGGAGCTTGTTTGCATCCCAGTCAAACATGCCTCTTTTGGCTATCTTACGTAGGACCTGGCAGTATCCTTCGCAGCTCCAAGTGACGGTCGACCATCTATTATATCTGGGCTCCAAACAGCTCCATCTCTATCCGCTGGTCTTCTAGCAGTGACCGCTAGTCAGAACACATAATCTACTTCCCTCATTCAGTTCCCGAACTCATCTGACATGGCCGACGGCGGAGGTTGGAGCACGATCGAGTCGGATGAGGTATGTCAACTCCTCTCCCAACCCCAGACTCCAGGTCTAACGCGTACAGGGCGTCTTCACCTCCCTGATCGAGAACCTCGGCGTCCAAGAAGTCCAATTCGAAGAACTCATCTCCCTCGACGCAGACACAATCCGCTCACTCAGGTAAACCACGTCTCTCCATGGACAACTCTCCTCCCATGCACAGCAACTAACCTCTACATACAGCCCCGTCTACGGCGTAATCTTCCTCTTCAAATGGATCAACGAACCCCCCTCACAAAGCACCACCCAACCCCTCGACGGCACCTACACCACCACCCTCCCAGACAATCTCTTCTTCGCCGCCCAAACCATCCAAAACGCCTGCGGCACGCAAGCCATCCTCTCCGTCATCCTAAACCAAGACTCGCCCACCTCAACAGCCCACCCCATCAACATCGGCCCGGAGCTCCGCGCCTTCAAGGACTTCACAACAGGCTTCCCGCCAGACCTCCGCGGCGAGGCCCTCTCCAACTCCGAGATCATCCGCTCAGCTCACAACGCCTTCGCGCGCGCCTCGCCCTTTGTCGATGAGACTGTGCGCACCGCCCAGGACGAGGAGGCCGATGTTTACCATTTCATTGCGTATACGCCTGTCGGCGGGGTGCTGTATGAGCTTGATGGGTTGCAGCCGTATCCGATTAGCCATGGCGAGTGTGATGTCGAGACGTTCCCTGAGAAGGTGATTGAGGTTTTGCAGCGGCGGATTGCGCGGTATCCGGAGGGGGAGACGCGGTTTAATCTTATGGCTGTGGTGAGGGATTTGAGGGTCCGGGCCCGGGAGACGGGGGATGTGGAGTTGTTGGAGCGGGAGGCGAGGAAGAGGCGGGCGTGGGCGTGGGAGAATACTTTGCGTCGCTGGAATTTTGTTGGGTTCATCGGGGAGATGCTTAAGGGGGTGGTGGAGATGAAGGAGAAGGAGGGGCCTGGGGCGTATGACGCGTGGGTGGAGAAGGCGAAGCAGGAGACCCAGAAGAGATTGTTGAGTCGGAGAGGTTAATATGAATGATTATCACTGCATGCTCGATGGGTAGTGCCCTATGATGGTCTCACGAGCAAATTGAAGGATACAAGCACATTGATACAGAAGCTAGCCGTCGCAAAACAATGCTATGTACAGGTACATCGAATCATGAACAACTCAGCTGCGCCGTACCGTTGAAGAAAAGTAGCTTCGTATCATCAGTCATCAGTCATAATTAGCGAGAAGAAAATCCACTCCATATATCCACCAGACTAATACTCGATCATCCGAGATCTGATATGCTCCACCATCTGAGGCGGGAGCTCATCCTCCCGGACCAAACGCAGCGCAAGCAGGTCCGCCCAGAAGAACATCGCGCGATCCTGTGCATAGGCAAGGTAGTCGAACTCGTCCGCTTCGTCCACATCCGCATCGACTGGGGGCTGCACCGGTGGCTCAGCAGTTGTCACTACTGACCCCCTCGAATCACTGCTATGACCGTTCCCATTAGACGCTTTCGCCGCTGCGGCCGCCGCAATCCCCTCCTCCATACCGGGTATCTTGGCCTGTACAATACCCCAGGCCACCCACTGAGCAGAGTTGAATACGCGCCAGATCCTCGTCTGCTTCATCAGGAATTGGAGCTCGGCCTGCAGTTTATCTTCCTGCGACTTTTCGACCTCTGACTGGCCCTGGAGGTCTGCTTCGGTGGTCGAGTCGAGGTCCAGGGGCACTAGTGAGGACAGGGTCGCCGAGTTTCCTCGCATGAGCGGAGTGATGGACGGAGAAGCCAACGACCGCACTCCCGGCCTATGGGTCAGGTACGAGGCGATGAACATGCGTTGCTGCTCGGGTGTTGGATAGTGTCGGTTGTTGCACGCCCAGGATCTCTCAGGATCGTGATAGTTATAACACCATTCACTCTGCATTGAGTCAGCTGGGCCGTTGTACGTCGTCAGTTTGCACTCACAAAATGGTTCGCAAACTCAAAGCCAGGAGTATTTGCCGAAGCATACTCAAAGTCAATGACTACTAGTTGCTTGTGCTTGTTTTCGGGCAAAAGAAGCGGCGATTCGGAGCTGGGTTCCATTCGAAGCAGGTTGCCATATTGAGTCTGACCAGTTAGTGAATGCATCCTCGAGAAATGCCGAAGAAATGACCTACATCATTGTGGGCAAAAACCAGCTGCCGCTTGATCTCGTTAATCCCTCCGCAGGTGGATACAAGCCATTTCCGGTAATTTTCGACTGCCCTCCTGAATATGGGCCATGGAACACCACAAACAAAGCCGCGACGGCGCCAAGGTTCAGAAGCTGCCTTGGCCTCGTTGTGCTCAGACTGAATTTCCATGTCCAGCCAGTTGATGACTTGCTCGCAGCGATCAACCCACTTGTCCCAGTTCTTGAAGACCACCGGGCCGCCTTCCCTCTCCTCTTCAAGCAGTTCGATCCCTTCGTGCAGCTCGCGCATACGTTTCGCAATCTGCTTCATGGTCTCGGGAACACGCAAGTCCTTGGGCGTAAGTGGCCGGGCTTCGAAAAACTCCTCGAATCGACCGTTGTTGAACGTCCCCAGTACCTTGGGCCCGATGTTCTTCCGACCTAAGCGGCGAAGAATCTGCAGCTCGTTCTCTCTGTCAATCAAGTGATCCACTTGCGGACCATAGATACGCAATAGAAGCTTCCTACACGAACCATGTTAGCAATTATCGCAGGCAAGGTAGAATGGACACAAGACTTACGGCGGGGGCTTTCGAGGGACAAGGGAAACAGATCCATCTTCGGCCTTAGGCGGAGGGAGTGATTTTGGTGGATTGACCACATACACAGCGTTGGTCAAGGCACCACTCAATCTGATTACCTCAATCTCGCCAGCAAGCTCCTGAGGAAATTTTCGCCAGCCTTTGAGTTGTAGCGTAATGGCGAGGCGAACGATCTCGTTCTTGAAGGTCAACCAAGCTTTCTTCTCCTTCGATCGTCGATCGTCTGCCTTGGTATCGTCTTTATCGCCATCATCGGCGGTCCCGCCTGTGTATGCGAGCGTCTTGGAATTGTCCAGTACTGCATCAACAGCGGGAGCTGCCGTGTCAAGATCAAACTGATCGGATTCAGACGCAGAGCCTCTCCGCAGACCCTTGATGCGGGAACGCTTGCGGGTCGGTCCCCGTGGAGGATAGACCGACGAGGAGCCCTCAATGCGGGAGGCGGCGTACCGAAGGAGGATCTTTTCGAGCTTGTCGAGAGCAAACGCACTTTCGGGGTCCTGAGATGCAGTCTTATCCAGGATACGGTCGTAGTAATCGTCGTCGCCATCACTTTCGACACCCTCGCCTGTCCCCCTCAACCTCGGCCGGCGGGCTTTCTGTTTCACTTTTTCGTGCTGAAGCCATTCGTATACCTGGTGAAATAGGCCATCGTGAGAATTCTCTTCGGTAATCTTCGCGCCTTGCTCTTTCTCACACTGGCTCCGAGATTCACTTTTGACGCTGGGTGTCTGCGATGTATGCTGCAATGGGGTTCGAGACGTGGGTTTCTTGGCCACTGGCGTGCGTTGCTGCTTGGAAAGACTCCCTTCGACCGTCGCAATTGCCGGACTCGCATGCCCATTCTCAGTGAGAATCTTCTGAAAAGAAGAGATGTTAAGTCCAGTTCCCACAATTGGCTTCACATCTTCTAGAAATTGGTCAGAATACATCATTTTCCCTAATCAAAGGTACGGACAGAGCAAGAGATATTGGTAGGTAGACGCATGGAGGTAGTTCAAAAAAGCTGCGTTGGGTAGAAGTCGTGAACAAGCTATGAGCTCATGTGATTCGGGAAGGTTAAGCCTCAACCGACCAGATGTACTACTGCGCACCGAACTACGAACGGAACGCCAGTTGATAACAAGAACGAAACGTTTATCAGGGCTAAACAAAATAATTCGTACGAAGTCAGACACCTACCTTCAGTTCCCGGACCAGAATCGCCGCGCGGGTCGGCGAAGGAGGGCATGACCGACAGGCCCGGAGGTTGTCAAGAACCCCGGCGAAAAGACAGGATTTGATGAAATGACCAACAAGAAGTTCGTCATACAGACAGGAAGCCCGCGACACTCTAGTTTGAAGCGATTGGTTCGAATGTCTTCAAGACAAGAACACCTGGGTTCAAGCAACGGCGGAAGGCAGGTTGAGCAAAGTAGACACACTCGCGAATCACCTGCTGGATAGACGGAGAAGGCCAGAGAATTGATGGAAAGAAAAAGAATACTAATAGCGGTCGAGTGGGGAGCCGACAAGAGAAGAGACACGGTTGGAAATTTGGAAGCGGTCGGGAATTATGATGATTCCACAATCCGCAGTGGATTCTCCTGGTGGGAACCACTTTTTAAAGAAACCGGATCGTTGATTGAGAATAGTAAACTGACAGGTCTAGATGCTTGAGCAGACCGACCATCTGGATATCAGATATGAACAGATGCGACAGATGGATATATAGAGGAGAAAGAGAAATGGTGACGAAAGCTGTTTGGGGAAGAGGGAAAAAGGAGTGGCGAAAATCTTCGCAAAAGTCGCTTATCGCCAAAAAGGACTGTGGCCTCAGGTGACTACCTTCCCTTTCCAGGCGTACCAATCCTTCAGGCGATCATCGTGGCTTCGTGCGACGCCAATGTTTGCTTAGTTCAGAGCCAGTGGCTTGCAAGAGAACATTATACATTGGCCTAGTGTGTTGGTTGACTTCACGCTCGTGATTTGTCCCTCGCAAGCAGGTATCCTTAACCTTCAGCAGGTGTCAGATAAGAACAACGTCAAGATAGAGATAACCTAGCTCTCCACTATCTCGGATGCTTTCAATGATCTGCAATGCAGATGCTGGTAAGCCTAGCAGTACTACCGCATGATTCTGACTGGCGCATTGGGATTCGTTGCTCTTGGACTTCGGAATCAAGTCCCATGGGGAGAAATAAGCATTGACCCCGCAATCACCTGGTTACGCCGGCAGTCGTTCATTATTCATCCATAATGATACTGAGATTTGTCGCATGGGGTCATTCTTTCCGTACGAGAAGCCATAACAAATGACTGAGCTGATTGGGAGCATCTGGCGTCGGGAGGACAACTGGTAGTTGACAGAAGGACAGACAGTGAGGGGAAACAAGGGATTATATACGTTCGGGGCCTGGAAATGCCTGGCTTGCAAGGCCGCCAAGCCAGAATCACGTTCCTTTTATGGCGCAATCACGACTCCAATCGCAACAGTATAGAGAAGGGTGTAGTAGTGAACATCATTCTCATTCGCCCAATGCTGTATACTGCAGGCCTCTGATGCAATTCTAGCTGTGGTAAGTTACACTCCACACCTTGAACCCTGACTTTCCTCCTAACCCGGCCTCTTTTGATCCAGCAGCATACTCCAACGAGTAGCCCCGACCATTGCCGAGGAAGGTGATCTTAACTTGAGCCGCCTGATCACTGCGGTTGGCTGGTAGAAGGGTACCGTTTGGCCCCAGCCATTTACCATCAAGAGCACTGGAGATCAGGAAAAGTCCGCTCTCCTCGCCATCCGAATAGTGGATCACCCATCGCTGTTTCTTTTCGCTGTGATCAGGAACGGCGGGACTGATGCTCAGGTGATTGCCGGCATTCGTGAGTGCATAGCCTGCTCTTTCAAACACCAGATAACGACCTTCGGTCAAGTAGCCAACGCATTCCTTGTATCCGTCCTCGAACCACAAGGCTTCAGACGTGTCATTCTGCTGCCCGTACGGGGCAGGTGGTCGTTGAACCGGATACTTGGCTTGGCAATTGGATGTACCGACATACGAGTTGCCGATCATGGCGGGCGCATCGACACTTGGAATATGAGGGATACTGTAATCAGGCTATGAAATCGTCAGTGATATTACCGAAGCAGATTGCACTCCGATGCCTACATGATCCAAATCCAACGCGTTGACAAGGTTGGACATATGTTCCCGACGCCAGTGTACCATCTGATCGGTCTGAATGTTCTTATATCCGCGAGCGGTCAGCCATTGTTCCAAGAATAGGATCTGTGAGTTGTGGTCTGCTCGCTCGGTGAACACACGGCCGCCCCTGGTCCAGGGAGACACCATATAGAAGGGCAGTCGAACACCTATCGAGATACTAATATCAGTATGGCTCGGGGTACCAATAATACAAGGAGGATTTCCCAGCTCACCGGGTCCGACAAAGACCTGTCCGAATTCGCCATACGGGTCCTCCATCCATTCTCCTGGAGTACCTTCGGGGGAGTGGAAGGGAACAACATGGTCTCCAAAGCCACCAGACTCTAACGACTGCGTCAGTGTCAACCGTTATGATCGAGCGGCTACTGTTTTCATACCATCGTAGCTGATCAGCAGCAGTGTGGAGGAATACTTGGGGCTGTTCACGACCGTGTCGACAACCTTCTTTTGAAGCCATGCTCCGTCCTTTGGCATGTACGGGGGATGCTCGGATAGCTCTGCAGGACCAACGATGAAACTGATTTCTGGGAGTGTTCCGTTTGCGGCTGCTTCATAGAACGCCTCCAGTCCTAAGTACGCGATGCCTTTCTTCGCCAGAGCTGAGGAAGCGGAAGCATTCTGATACTGCTCAAACCAGGCCAGAGGGTTGTCATCGAAATTGTTATCATCCTGATACACTTGCCAAGAGACACCCGCAGCCTCATAAAACTCGAAGATGGTCTTCCACTTGAGAGGATAACAGTCGATATTGTTCGTGTCGCAGCCTATTGGATCGATCTCGTCAATTTGAGTGGCAGCACTTATGGTCGTGCTTCTTACCTGGGGTCTCATTGTTGTCCAAATATGGTCCTCCCTGGTCAGCGCTCTGCGGACCTCCAGGTACATTCACAGAGCCGCTGACCAATGTGACACGGTTCGGGTTGGTGGATGTGATTTGACCTTCCTGAATTGAGGTCAATATTGGTAGAGTCCACCTTCGAAGGAAGAGTTTGAATAATTAACCTGATACATGTCACCTGCCGTCCAGCCCTCAGCAATGCAAACTGAACAGGGATGTCGCTCCTCTTGAGGTATCCCCAGCTCCACGGCGTATTGTTACGGGCCCAATGATTGTTCAGGCCATGATTCAGAGCCGCCTGGTTATCAGTATAACCGTTATCTCCCGCCACTATGCACTGAATTGCATCGGGCCAAGATCCACCTTGGTAGCCTAGATACCAGGGAAGGAGAGTTTTGGCGTTCGTGGACATGCTGGGGTCGACTTCCCTGAAGAAACATGCGTCAGCTATTTTCTTGCCAGTGACAGACCTTGATCAACGTGATACTCACTGGTACCAGACAGGTAAACCATCCGGGTTGACTTGCACGTTGGGGTCATTGAAACCCCGGACTCCTGCCATCGTCCCAAAGTACTGTGTTTATCAGTGAGCGCTTTACCCAGAATGGCGATGTAGCTGCCAAAGAACATACACTGTTCCATGACCTGTTTTCCTGCATGAAAATAACAACATGCTCAATGTCCTTCAACGATCCGGTAATGGCAGGCTGACTCCAGAGGAGAACGGCCAACACAGCGCCAATTGATAGTGACATTTTCGCCTTCGGTGTTTTGCTCGGGACTCAGGACTGAACAAGTCAGATTACCACCGAGAAAGCAAGAAGGACTTGCTACTCACTGAAGGGGGAAGGATCAATTTATTCAACTTTGGTGCCTTCGTTAGGCGATTTTCCAGCAACGTCTGTGTACATTACCGTCGCATTCTGGACTTTACTCAATTCCAAGGGCAGAGGGATCGTAAAAAGCACAAAACTGATACCCAAACTGATAAACATTCGAAATCACATTCGACAATCACTAAATGTGATTTGATCATCGTGTAAGACGTTGGCAACTAGCACGGCGCCTTTTCACCTTGATTTCCCATCAAGGCTTAACAAGCAATATTGACGAAACTTTGACAGGCTGGTAGCAGGCGCTAAGCGATAAATGGGTGGAGATGAAGCCTTGATTCGTGCGGAGAAATAAGTTCTGTATCTCTTCCTTAAGGGGTTCCTTCCGAGCACGTGTGGCAGGATGTAGTTCCTGCTGGATGCCTGAGGATGGAACTACCCCTCGAGGAGATGGAGATCAACATGATGCAATGTAACCCTCTATTGTTACGGGAAATCCGGGCGAGACGAGGGGAAACTGTAACAGTTCATATGACGGATTGGAAAGACAAGTTGTTCTCAAATGAATTATTTCTCGGAAGTTGACACGCGCGGTTGTTGCGGAGAGACCTCCATGAGCAAGGACCACGTAGAATCGGAGGAGCTATTACCGGTGTCTCAGCGGTATGAGAGATCTCGTGATGAATGCACATCGATGAAATCAAAGAATTGGTCCTATGCGTTAGTGGTGTGGCCATTGGCTGCATGTGTCTTGATCGCCCTAGCATATCTCCAACAAGCCTCCACACCGAAGGCTTGGGTTCCTTTGCCAGCCCTATCACAAACCCATGGCAAAGACAGCCATTCAAAACTACGCGACCCCGATGCATTGCGTCCGATGATAAAGCTTCATCCAGAGGATCACATATTCCGTGCGCCGACAACGCAACATCTTGACTGGGAGGTCACTTCAAACTACTCGCGTCCCGATGGGGTCCTAAAACGGGTCTATTGCATCAATGGTGAAGATCTATTGCCTTGCCTCCATCTGAACCATCTTGCTGACCGATAATATGACAGGCCTATTCCCTGGTCCAACGATCGAAGCTCGCTCGGGCGATACTCTCGTCATAACCCTCATTAACAGGCTTGAAGATGAGTCGATCTCTATCCATTGGCATGGCTTACATGTGCAAAGTAAGTGCTCCAGTCGATTCGGTGGCTTGTCGAACCCAAACACTAAGTATCTTCCAGGCTCAATGGACGGCGCGGCTGGAGTTTCGCAATGTCCAATCGCTCCAGGGTCCAAATTCATCTATAACCTCACCATTCCTGAGGACCAGAGCGGGACGTTTTGGTACCATGCTCATTCCGGTGTGGCCAGAGCAGACGGGCTTTATGGAGGCTTAGTAGTGCACGCGCCCTCCCTAAATCTTACTGTCCGTGGCCTCACGGCCGGAGAGGAGAGAGCAAATCACCGAGACAACTACAGCAAGGACCTGTTGCTTCTGATCGGTGACTGGTACCATCGCCCAGCTTCGCAAGTTCTAGACTGGTATATGCGCGCTGGATCTTTTGGTAACGAGGTTAGTAGGCAAATAGGTCTGGTTGCCGTGCTAACGGCACAACAGCCAGTCCCAGACTCACTATTAATCAATGGCGTAGGCCATTTCAACTGTTCCATGGCCGTACCTGCACGTCCAGTGGACTGCGTCGAGCATTATGTCAATTTGTCGTATCTGGATTTTAACGATGGCTTGTCCTACAGAATGCGTGTAGTCAACACAGGGTAGGTGGTGAAGCGTCTCTCTGTGGTCAGATGCTAACCTACCACCAGGTCCTTGATAGGCTTCACCCTGAGCTTTGCCGACAGCGTTTTTAGTCTTATTCAACTCGATAGCAACGATGTCGAACCGCAGCCACAAGCTAGTTCAGCCGGCGTTCTCTACCCCGGACAACGTATGGATGCAATCCTTATACCTTCGTCAGGAGGTACCAAGCATAAACAGAAATCCATTTCAATCAAACTCGATGACGAGTAAGCCCAACCCGGTATCCCAGGATACACAACAGGACCTAACTCAACCTTCAGGAGCCTCAGATACCTCAATCCAGCTCTGAGTGCAGAACAGACCTTTCCCATCGCCACAGACAAACGCACCAGCCTCCAGGCAGATAGCTCCAATTTCAAGCTGTATCCCAAACTCAACCTCGAGACTATCCCATCTTCACAACCCATCCTTTCCTCCCTTCCCGAGCACGCCAACCAGACTCACGTCGTGTACACCAAGATCCAAAAACTCTCCAAAAACCACAACGTCCCCTACGCCTTCTTCAACCGCACCTCCTGGAAACCGCAAAGCAACCCTTCAACGCCCCTCCTCTATCTTCCCCGCGACAAATGGGACGAAAACCAGCTCTCGATTGCTACAGGACCTGACCCGGTGTGGGTAGACCTGGTGGTAAATAACCTCGACGAGGGGGCCCACCCTTTTCACCTTGTAGACTCCCCCTTCTATTCCCCTTCCACGGACAGAACAGAAGCTGACGATTCATGATTCCAGCACGGCCACAACTTCTACGTTCTACACGTCTACAAAGCTCCCATAGGCTGGGGCTCCTATAACCCCTTCGCCGACGCACATCCACCAGGTTTACAGCCCGTCGATAGCGCCAATGCCAATGCCAGCGACGACGGGGTCAGCGATGCTAATGCTAATGCTAATGCTTCACCATATGACCTCTCCCGTGCGGTACTGCGTGACACGGTCCAGATCCCCAGCCGAGGGTATGCGGTCCTGCGCTTCCGGGCGGAGAATCCAGGGGTATGGTTGTTTCATTGTCATATTCTGTGGCATTTGGCGAATGGTATGGCGATGGTGGTGGATGTTATGCGTGATGAGACGGTAGATGGTGTTTTCTCTGGTGGGCAGGGGTGTACGGCTATATAGGTAGATGCATGGTTGTAGTTATTGCGAAAAATGCGAAATACACTCTCACGTTGGCGACGATAGAGCTCAGTAGGCCGCGGATGGCTTGATTCATTGGGTTGGCAGGGTGGTGACTGCCAAGTGTGATGGTCAGACATGCAACTCTGTAGCAGAGAGAAGTGTACAGCTATGTAGTGTACGCTTGGTCGTAAATATCGAACAATGTAAAGAATTATCCGAGGAGCAAAAAGCTAGCTTTTGATGAGGCTAACGAGAAAACTACCTAGCCATCCGATGCCATTGGTATCACCTGTCCATTTCCCATTCTGCATAATCAGACGAAAACGTCAACCGATCGCATGTCGATAATAAGACATAGAGAGAAAGAAACAAATCACAACACCAGACACCAAGCCGTAAGAATAACCCATAAAACTACAGTAATCGTAATCATGAAACCCTTAGGTAGAAGCGGAAGCCCACTCAACGACCTCCAACGCACACATGACAAGTATTAGAGTCGAAGGGAGAATCCTAGGATCAGTTAGTGTCTGAATCTTGAGCTTGAGCATGCAAGTAACTTACCAAACAACATAGCTCTGGAACAAAAGCTTCGACATGGCAGAGACGTATACATTATTGATCTGGCAGATCTGCGCGAGCTGCAGAGCGGACGGAGCTCCGGTAAGCAAGAAGCAGACGATTATGAAGATCGGATCGCCCAGGATGCTGATAGGTACGTGTTTAGCGAGCAGAGCAAGGAGAGGTGCCATGATCAAGGTTGGTAGGAGCATGCGTGCCACGAGCGAGGCAATAATGAGCTTCTTCTCTTCCTTGGGATGCACCATGTCATCGAGCGCTTCCTGGGACAAAGTGTTTCGAGCGAGGTTCGCTCCTAGAACGACCAGGATCAAGGGTACAGCAACTTGAGCATTCTGATTGATAGCTCGGGTGACCGAACTGTTCACGAAAGTATCCTCGTCGAAGAACAAGTGCTGTAGGGACGGCACGGATGCCACGATAATCGACACAAGCATAGCCCACAGAGGAGGGTTCATGAAGTCCCATAGGCCATGGAAAAACCTTTTGATACCGCGAGCACAAACAGACAAGGGCTTTTGTACACTGGGCGGAAGTCGACTGTACACTGCGTCTGTGCTTTTCTCCCAGCCGCTCGCGATACAGCTTATCATGCGACTACGGCGTTGCCCCAGATACTCCTTGACTCGTGTGAACGGCCCCTTTTTGTGGTGGTGACCTTCATGCGGCAACTCAACGTTCGGAAACAATAGGATATGGCCACCAGTACTTTGGCGCGGAAGGAACGGTCCGCTGGGGGGAGGCCCGATCAGAGAAGGGTGCTGGTCGGATTCACCATTCACTTGGCCATGAGTGGGCAGCTTCGTGTAGGAATACGTCTGGCCTGTCACGGGGGTCTGTTCACCGGACCTGAACTCCTCCGTATCGCCAGAAGAGCCCGCTGCATGAGTAAGGCTATCGGAGCTCCGAGTTCTGATGAGTGGCTCATCCGGGTCTGTTTGGTTCGGGTTGTCGGTGTAGCATTCCTGGCCTTGCTCAATTCGGGTCGCATCTTCTTCTCCATCTGTATCTTCCAGGTATCGTTCCTTCGGAGCAAGAAGAACATGATAGCCCCAACTCCAGCGCACAAGCTGACCTAATTGCTGAAATATGAGTAGGTATAGGATCCCGCGGGCCGCCACTTCGTCATCGTTGTCATTAGGGACTTTGCTCCAGTGAAGGCCTTTTAAGGTCTGTGAAAGCGACATGACAAGGGATATAGGTAGGGAATTGGAGTTGCCGAAGACCTGTTCATGAAAATATTAGATAGGCAATGTAGTGAGAAGATTTTGGGATACATACAGCCATTGCCGCCACAAAATTGGCCTGTCGCTTTTTGAAGCGGAAACATCGCGATATAACCCAAGCACAGGAGTAAGAGACGAAGGTCTGAACGATGAAGATAAACGGGATGATGGCAAGATCAGTGAGTTTCTCCGCCGTCAGCTGGGAACCAAGTTTGATGAAGACTGCGCGATATCAGCTTCAAAATTATCCTCTGAAGTCAACGAGAAAGGGCTACATACTCAGACATGGGGTAAACAGCATGACGTTGAGGTTGGCGACCAACTTCTGAGCTTCTGCGTCGAACATGCCCTGTTTGGCAACTATGTAACCGGGCAAGCTGACACACACAACCTCCAACACAGCTTCAAAGACCAGAAGGACGAGGTGGAAGAATGATGGATGGCTCGGATGGCCGCCATTCTCAAGGATCCCGGCATTCATGACCCCCGATTGCATCTGATTCACGAACTGGCGAGGAACCAAGGTATTAACATTCTGAAGCGACGTGGGAGAGGTGAAAATGGCCATGGACCAGAGAAGTTATTGATTAGAACCACGCAGACGAGTGAAGGATGTTTCGTGGAGGGAAGCTGGAGGTGAGAGTTTCTGATTTATTTTAAGGTTGGGGCTCCTGCTTGCAATGTGAGCGACCGCCGGTCGGTTCGGACGTGGAGTTGGGAGAAGGTGGGAATCTGTGTGAGAAGAGAGTAGGATGAATTGAGAATGTTGTAGTGACAGTAGATCGAGGATGAGGATGAGGATGATACTACGGCAGTTTCAGCAACGTAGTGGCAGTGTACTATGATGTGGCAGTGTAGGGAAGGCGAATCGCCCCCAACACTTTGAGCTGAGGAAAGTCTTAGCGCCAAGAAGCGTGAACAACAAAATCAAGAGTAGTACAAAGTAAAGTTTCAGGTACCTTCAATAATAATGAAATGGTTCAGGTGACACGCTGAGATAGTGATGATATAACCACTACGAAGTACTTAATCCTCTGTCCGACTTCTAGGGCTGCCAGCGATGGCTTGACACCTGTTTTAAAGCGTCTTGTTCTTGCAGATGGTGGTCAAGGCAGAAACGCCCATTCTGACGCAAAACTTACGCCAAGCATCCAATCAGAGTGAAGGAAGCGCTAGAACGTCACATTCTGTGGTACGGAGTAGTGATTGGCCTTATCACCTCTCTTACTTTGGCGCTCCGGCACTGGCAGAGAGTGAACTTAGATACCTTCCTTCAAGGAGGTAACTCCTCTATCAGTCGAACCCATATGTTTCTCGCTTGAGCAGCTCCTTTTAGTGTGCGAATATACTGACAGATTCCTAAGGTATCTAGTCCTTACTACTAGATACTTACAGGTGAAAATCCTTGGCAAGTTGTACCAGAACAGAAGGGACCATCGTCATCCTTTCACAATAATGCGGAGAGGTAAGGAACTATAAGAAGCTGGTCCTATCTTTTATCCAGAAAGTGCAGGTTAGTTTGAACATCAGGAATACGGCGCTAGAGAGGTGCAGTCTTTGATTGAGATATCATTGACTTGAGAGCTTTATCTCCATCACGTCATGATCGGCACCCTGCAGATACCTTAAAAGTCCCATGGTCTGAAGCAGGATATAAAGTCATCGCTATTCTCATCGTGATAATCCCGGTGGTACCTCTCGTACATTCGATTTGGATCAACTGCACCTGACTCGATAGAATAAGGACAGGAACCTGAATATGATACCTGAATTACTTCCGACAAGTTCCATAGGTCCTAGGGGATAGCTGCCGAACCACGCGCATTTGTGTTTCACTATTTGATTACTCCGTCCTATCATCATCCGACGTTAGATGACTTCATCGTGCAAAGGACTGGTTAACAGGCTTGCCTGGTATCTATCCGAATCAAGATAGGGGACTAGGAGCAACTATGGGCAATAACAAGCACACAATCAACGGAACTTTGCCTCCATTCCGATTTAGAGAGTATGATTGGCTGGTCGAGGTCGTGTCAGGTCAAACATTCATGCACTGCACCATCCACAGCAGCGCCACAAGTCCACAACGGGAGGCCCTCAGCCGATCGGCAACATAGCCAGTTTAACCCGCCAATGACAGCTCCATTTGATCAATTCATCTACAGTAGTACCGTACTGACTACGGGGAACTCGGCTCAAAAATTTGGGGACAAGCACTTATCAGGGATGGACAGACAGCAGATATAAAGTAGCACAGTATACAGCAAAGTCTAACAATGTCAGAGAACTCCGACGAACAGGATTTGATACCTATATCTTCCAAACAATCCCCTTGGATTCCTTACCATGAGTGGTGAGGATGATCCAATAGGTAACTTGGGAGGCTTGTGTCTGACGTAGTGTGGGGTTATCAATTCTCCAAATCAAGATCAAACCTGCGCCATTATATGACAAGCTGGTTATTAAGGTATTACCAAGACACTGTGAGCAATAATGAGAACCTCAATTGACATGTGCTGTCAAAATGCAAAACAGTCTATCACCTATTAGCTAATTTATGAGATTTGATTTGCTCCGAAGGTGTCAGCCATAGATCTGGACTCGCAGTTCCGTGTCCCGACGGTAAAGTCGGATGGTTCGGTTCAATTGAGCCTGGTCGTAGTCTCGAAGATTCACTCCTTTCTTTCGACCGTTCTGTGGTGAAATTTCGTCTGTAAAGAATCAAGACTACCTACTCAAGGGGCCGAGCTCAATTATTTCTGCAAGTTATGAGTACTAGATGAATCAGTAGTGGCCAAAAAGGGTCACTGATAGCAAGGTAGTATACTCCGATAACAAAATTAATATTGCTGCCTCGTCCCCTGCTAAGGCGATACCCTTGAGCGCCTGAGGCCAACCATTGGCTGGTCTTTCTTCCCGCCAACGCACCAAAGAGAGACCGTTATCCCCCGCCGCCATAGTATACGTATATCGTCAGCCCGAGTATGTGAATTGTATGGTTGATGGTTATTAGATGATTACTTCCACTATCTACTACTAATATCTCAATCCACTATCTTAATTAAACTGGGATTCCGCCATCTCCCAAGTCTACCCAGGTTCAACAAAACGTGCTGATTCCTTGTTCAAGCTGTGAACAGCTGGAAATTTCTCGACCATCCGCAGCCAAGATTTCCCAGCTTCCTTGGCTGCTGCCACACTTGCCCCAGGCATAATTCCGTGGTTCTCCGTCAAATCTCAAAACTCCCTCTTCTCTTTCGGTTTCTTATCGTTCTCTCCTATACCCTTTGGAATCCTGTACGTTCGTACAATTGCCTCCCTCCCCTTCTTCGGCTTCTTCTTGAGGCACCGGGAGATTCTGCAAGTAATTCACAGTTGTGGTTACTTGGTTCCATCTATCCCGCCTTGATTCCGGTACGGTTTTGCCCCGCGTTGAATCTTCCCTGCTTCCTACACCCCACGGCTTTTCCACATCAGATATCTAACGCCTGTGACAGCAGAGCAGCAATTTCATTCGCAGAAATTTTGATCTATCGCTTCCTCAGAAAACTAGCTCAATCTGGATTCTTCGCCTTCCCCCCTTTCATGACCGCCGTCCTGGGTTGTCCGTATCCCGATCAAACGAAAAAAAGGAAGTAATCGAAACGGCGTCCTCTTCCCATACACTCCACGATGAGCGCGGCTACAATGGGCCCAGAACAGGAACCTGTCGCAGAGGTTCCGTCCGCTCAAGTCGACATTGACAACCAATCCGACACCACAGCGGACGATGACCTTTCCCCCTCAGTCACTGCTCCTCCGTCTCTTACCTCGGTACCTTCCCTTCGGCCTGACCGTGATATGACATCGGGAATAAGTGTTTCGTCAACTCCTTTGGGTCAAATAAATGCGGCTCGACGTGGTACGGGGACGCCGGCACGGCCGCACGCCTCCATGAGTGGCGCGCAGCCGGGCGGCTTGAATCAGGACATCCTGGCCAAGATGAAGGCCTTCTCCCTCTCCAGACAGGGTGCTCCCCCGCATTTACCTCATGCCGTCTCTACCGGAACAATCCCCTCGTCCCGACCAGGCGTGTCCGGTTCGTCAAGTCCGATAGCAGGGCCATCGCCTCCAATGGGAGGTGCACTTGCCGGACGCCTTCCGCCGACAGCACGCCCTCATGGTAAAAATTGGGCATCTTCACCCACAGTACCGGGAGCTGCTCCTGGTTCTCATTCGCCCTCGCCGAAACCCGGCAGCCTGGCCGCGAAAAGAATGAAGCCAGGGTTAAAACTGTCAGATGCCACTGGCCCTGCGACTGCCTCTGGAGGCAGCTCGCCTGGCGATGGATCTTCAGACGCATCTGGGGGGTCGGCATTCAGCAAATATTCCGAGTACATTGACACGAAGGCAGGAACTCTGAATTTCAAGAACAAGGCTATTCTGCACGGTGGCGGCGTCGAATTCTCGTCCGGACATAGTTTCAGCATCTCGTTAGATGAGGTTGAGCGACTGGATGAGCTAGGCAAGGGCAACTACGGAACGGTCTACAAAGTCCGACATAGCCGGCCCCAGATGCGCAAACCTGGTATGGGGCTTCGCGGGATCGTTAGTCGTCCAACCGAGAACTCGAACTCGGATAGCACTTCTGCGGCTAAGCCCCAGGACAATCTTTCCGGTTACATTATGGCGATGAAGGAGATTCGCTTGGAGCTGGATGAGAACAAGTTTGCCCAGATCATCATGGAGTTGGATATTCTGCACCGTTGCGTCTCGCCATTCATTATCGACTTCTACGGCGCTTTCTTTCAGGAGGGTGCGGTTTATATGTGTGTGGAATACATGGACGGAGGCTCCATTGATAAGCTCTACAAGGACGGCGTACCGGAAAACATCCTTCGAAAGGTCGCATTATCCACCGTCATGGGATTGAAGACCCTCAAAGACGATCATAATATCATTCATCGGGACGTGAAACCTACTAATATTTTGGTCAACTCTCGAGGTCAAATCAAGATCTGTGATTTCGGCGTGAGCGGCAATTTGGTCGCCAGTATCGCGAAGACGAATATTGGCTGCCAGAGTTATATGGCACCTGAACGTATTGCAGGCGGTGGTGTGCAGCAGTCCGGGGCGACTGGGGGCGGAACCTATAGTGTGCAGAGTGACGTCTGGAGTTTGGGCCTGACCATTATCGAATGCGCTATGGGTCGCTACCCATATCCTCCGGAAACGTTTAACAACATTTTCAGCCAGTTGCATGTGAGTCTAATCCATTTTCAGTCCATTCGGGTAGTCGAGCGGTTGCTAATGTCATTCTAAGGCTATCGTCCATGGAGATCCGCCAACGTTACCGGAGCAGGGGTATTCAGAAGAGGCGTACGCGTTTGTCCGTGCTTGCTTGGATAAAACTCCCAGCAAACGCCCTTCGTATAGCATGTTGCTAAGACATCCCTGGCTTGCTCCCTTGATGCAACCCCCGACAGAGTCGAATGGTACCGATACAACACCCGCCGCTTCGTCTGACGGCCAACCTGGCGGGAACGATACGAGTACCGCGACCGAGGATAAGGAAGTGGCGGAATGGGTCAAGGAGCGAATTGAACGTCACCAACGGGGACACCTACAAGATTCAGAGAGACCCGCATTGCATGCCGTGGCTCTGGATGCAGTGCCGGGCAGCCCTCTGCTTGATGATCCCTCTTCACTATCGTCAGCTTTTTAGGACAATCCTATCTGGTCAGGTCTTTTATCTTATCTCTTGAACATTTGATTCGCTCGAGATCCCCTTCTCTATCTTCCGTTTCCTGTTGGATGGAGCGAGTGCATGAAAGGAGGACTTGGTGGCGCGGGCGCCGTCTGGGAAGTTCTCCATTCCTTCAATGCGCAAATCTGTCATGATTGATGCTGTTGTTTTGCTTTGAACTCACATCTACATGCTGCAAAGCTTTATTATGTGTAATGATACTAAGATGTAAAGTGATGTCGCCGGCAGCTTGCATTTGCATTGTCTCTCATGTAAATAGATACATAACGTTTCAATACCCCTATTTCGGGTCAGATATTCTCCCAAAATAGGACAACCTCATTCATGTCATATCCTTGTTAAAACCTCGGGCACCCAACTGTAAAGGATTTATTTGTCATTTCTGTGGTGTTTATCATCAAATGCTTAGCAATCAAATGGCGTCACGTGGGGCTGTGATGACTGAATTTCCACGCCTCGAACACCAGAATCAGTAGTGCATCGGCGAAGTCGGCGTTCATCTTCAGACGATTAAGAAACACAGAAACCGCGTTAATCTTAGAAGACAGCAATTGAGAGACAATTGGTCTTTGTAGAGGGTAATATATCAATCTACTCCGCTGACTTTTTGTGCGTCAGCAATCCGTATTTATTAATTATTCCACCGTCATCCACCACATCCGCGTTCCCCGCCAGCTTCAATCTTGGGAGCGTCCATTTTAGCTTTTGATTACCCCTCCGATAATTTATCTGCCTCCAAACCTTTCTCCCCTCATTCGACATCCACCACCTGCCGAAGGGGAGATAAAGAGATAGACAACGGGACCCTCCATGCTCTCCCGCTCCCCCCTTAACATTCTGCTTCCAGCTCAAGCATTCAAACCTCGTGTGCCGCAACTGATCCGTTCATCTACGATCGTTCAGTCTGCTCGAGTCATTTCTACAGTCGCAGATCGACGAGCGAACTCTGCGGTTCGGAAACTGGATTCTCCTACTCTGACTTCCAAGACAGTGCCCCGTCTCGCCTCTCTCTCTCGACACTTTTCATCGACTGCGGTTGCGGCGGACTCTAGCAAGATGGCTCCTACGGACGTCAAGCAGTATGACTATATTGTTTTGGGTGGTGGTAGTGGTGGTAGCGGTAGCGCACGGCGTGCCGCTGGCTGGTACGGTGCGAAGACACTGATTGTGGAGAGTGGACGGTCTGGTGGTACTTGCGTCAACGTCGGGTATGTTTTGCTTGTGCGGCCCAGGGAAGCGGGAGATATGCTAACTGAACGGGCTGCAGCTGTGTCCCCAAGAAGATGACCTGGAATTTCGCTTCCATCAACGAAGCTCTCCACGTCGGCCAGCACTACGGCTATGATATCCCCAAGGACATCAAGATCGACTACACCCATTTCAAGAAAACCCGGGACGCCGTCATCGAGCGTCTGAACGGTGCCTACGAGAGAAACTGGGGCAAGGAAGGCATCGACCTCGTGCACGGTCGCGCCCAGTTCGTCGAGCCCAAGGTTATCGAGGTTACGCTCGGGGACGGCTCGAAGGCCCGCTACTCGGCACCTCACATTCTCATTGCGGTCGGTGGCCGGCCCACCGTTCCCCCCGTCAAGGGCGCCGAGCATGGTATCACCAGCGACGGGTTCTTTGAGATCGAGGAGCTCCCGCCCAAGGTCGCTGTCGTGGGTGCGGGTTACATTGCCGTCGAGCTGGCCGGTGTCATGGCTGCCGTCGGCGTGGAGACCCACATGTTCATTCGGGGGGAGACGATGCTGCGCAAGTTCGATCCGATGATCCAGAAGACGATGACGGAGCGGTACGAAGCGACCGGCGTGCACATCCACAAGAAGCACGGCGGGTTCAAGGAGGTGCAGCTGGTGAAGGACGGCAAGGGCAAGGACAAGGTGCTCAAGCTCATTGGCAAGGACGGGTCGGAGGAGGAATTCAACGAGCTGCTGTGGGCTGTCGGTCGTGACCCCGAGGTCGAGGATCTCCATCTCGAGATCCCCGGCGTGAAGCTCAACCACAGTGGCCACATCGCTGTCGACCCGTACCAGAATACCTCGGCGGAAGGTATCTACGCCCTTGGCGATGTCACTGGCGTTGCGGAACTGACACCGGGTACGTTTCCTTTCCTTTTATCCCTGTATGGACAAAACTGACTGATTATTTTTGTTCCAGTCGCCATTGCAGCCGGTCGGCAACTCGGCAGCCGTCTGTTCGGTCCTCCGGCCCTCAAATCCTCCAAACTGTCCTACGAGAATATCCCCACCGTGGTCTTCGCGCACCCCGAAGTCGGCACCATCGGTCTGACCGAGCCGCAAGCCCGCGAACGCTACGGTGACGACAAGGTCAAGGTCTATTATACCAAGTTCACCGCAATGTACTACGACGTCATGCCCGCCGAGGAGAAGAAGAAGAACCCGACCGAGTTCAAGATTGTGTGTGTCGGTACCGAGGAAAAGGTCGTCGGTCTACATATTCTGGGTCTCGGCGTGGGCGAGATGCTGCAGGGCTTCGGTGTCGCGATCAAGATGGGCGCTACCAAGAAGGACTTTGATAGCTGTGTTGCTATCCATCCTACCAGTGCAGAGGAGTTGGTGACTATGCGGTAGGTCAGTGAGTTAGATTTAGTTAACGTGAATACAATAGATTGTACATGGATATATATTTAAGTGCTATTGTCAGAACTTCATCATTTAAGAAACTGGCCATTGTTCATTCGATCTTAATTAATTAAGTAAAAAAGAGATGAAATAAAGAGAAACAAAGACTCATTCCTTCCCTCCTATATATAATTAATACCCATAGATATAAGTAAAAAAAAAAAGGGAAGTGAAGATCATCACCATACCAGAAAGAAAAACAAAAAGTGGTGAAAAAAGTGAGGGCCCTTGCCGCGATTCGAACGCGGGTCTCATCCATACAGAGCTCTTTTGAGAGCTGAGCCATTTAACCCGAAGGATGAATCGTACCCCTGGACCACAAGGGCTGGTCTTGTATGAATGGTGAGAGAATCCATGACCTAACAAGAACACTTGCTGAACGACATTGTACCAAACTTTGACTGTTAAACTGTGTCCATTCATACAAGATGGCCCCGTGGTCCAGGGGTACGATTCATCCTTCGGGTTAAATGGCTCAGCTCTCAAAAGAGCTCTGTATGGATGACACCTAGCAGCGCACCCACACCGGTCCCGGTGTGGGTGCGCCTGGCATGGATAGATTCAGTGAGTTAGAATTAGTCAAGGTGAATACAATAGGCCTTGTACATGGGCAAAGTAAATCAACAATGCAATGGAGATTGAGTAGCTTATGAATAATAGCTAGTGCTTTTTGAATATTATATTCCTGTATATAAGGTACAAAGCTAAATTGTGTTTTCCGCTCTGGATTGCCTACTACTAGTACAATTGCGTATGGTAGAATATTTCCAATGCAGCGCAACGACGGCTATGTATGCCACTGCCAATGGGACGGACGCCTGTCAACCAGGGCCTTTGTCGACTTAACTACATTCTCAATAGGTGCAATTGAGCCCTCTGTCTCCTCTTGTACTTTCTCCGTGGTCTCTCCTTCGAACAAAATCATCGTGCCTCCCTGCTGGCTTCTTGGGAATTACGCTCTCGATTTATAACATAACTGTCCCCTGTTGTTCCGCGTTGTCGCTCTTCAGTGAACTTGCCATCAATGCCTCCACGTCGCCGTCCCAAGATATCTCTCTGGGCCCGTTTTCGAACGTGGCTTCGCTACGCACACTCACCCCTCCGACTACGTAGTAGTCTCATCCGACTCAGACATCAGCACAAGTATCCCTTGCTCACGCTCCTGCGCATGTTCATCCCCTATCCGTCCTGGTTCTTCCCAATTCCTGGACCATTTTCTCTCCGCGCGCTTATAGAAGACACGAAGAACGAGACGGGTATTATCACGTCTCATTTTGGCAATATCCATAATCTCCGCGCTATTCCTATCTGGCGCATGCGCGACACGCCCCTGCGGTCGATTTACCGGCTCTATGAGCTCCACCTCGCTGATCATTACGAGCTGGTGGGATGGGAGACGGAATATTTCTTTTATCGGCGAGACTGGAAGCTACGAGACATACCAGACCCGAGAGATCCTGATCCGCTTCGTTATGCGATTGTCGCCCCCATTGTTGAAGAATTACACGAGGCAGTAAATTGGAGATTGAGTCTGGGTTTGCGGAGGAATCGGGAGCATGTGTATCGTGAAGAAGACGGAGACCCATGGCCACCTTTCACTGCGGAGGAACTGCCTGGCTGGACAAAGAAGGTGGCCCCTATTGATAAGCATCTACTGAGGCTGTCAGTGCCACCAGAATCGCTGGATGCGGAGGGGAATTTAGTGCTTGAAGCTAATGGTAAAAGCCCCAATTTTGCCCGACGCAATATTATCACAAACACAGGGTGGTTCTATACTATTTAGGACCGATTAAACTGAACATAGGCAAGTGGTACGGTCCTCGAATGGGATGTCTCGACAACCACCTGGTGGTTTGTCGTGGGGTCACAATGCCTTCTCTCGCCATCTCTGAATGCAATCTGACGTAGTGGTAGCAGCTTGTGCTATGGAGATGGTTGAGATGGTTAGATTCCGTATCTCAGGCCTTCTCAGCTAAGGAGGGCTTTGGCACTACGGCGTGCTGACTAAGTAGTAGTGTCGTTTCTAAGTTAAACGCGTTAGAATGGCGTGTGACTAATCATCATAGAAGGTATCCCGACTGTATCAATTTAGCGTGGAATCCGTGAATCTAAGCTGATTGGTCACGAGGCAGTGCATTTTACCCGTCTGTATTAATATTCTGACCAATCGGCCCAGACAGTTGATTCCACGCTAAATTGATACACTGGGCATCGATGTAGGGGATATGTCTTACGCTTCTTACCCAGATGCATTTGATCCAGACAATTGGAGAGGACAGGGAAGGTATTCGTCGGCAAGTCTTTACCTTTGCATATGACGTACTAAAATAGAGGCGGCCTGTAAAGCGATATGTGCCTGCGGCGCGGCGCAAAGACATGGGCCGCCAGATCAATCCTGAGCATCCCGAACCACAAGTGCTAGCGGAACTACGCCTGTAACGAGGTTCTACATGACACAAAACTCTTGGTGGCTCTCAACTGTATCTGGTGTGTCGAAGAAGCCATCAACGTATGTCTGACCAACGAATATATATCCCGACTGCTCATAGTATTGCACCGGTTGCTTCCTCAAGATTGGCAGCAACAACCACGACGCCCTCGACTTCGACCAGTCTCAGGGGCAGATCCCAAATCCCTGCGAATTGTCGGGTGATGATTAGAAAAACAGATTGTTTGCGATTTGCGGCCGGTTCTTACAATATCTTTAGTATGGCCTATGGCCTATGGAGCCATAAGGCTATGACACGAGCAGGCAGCAATTTGACTGAACTGAACTGGGATTCCCCGTCCTAGTCTAGCTCAACTTTGCTTACTTCGTTTGTCGAGAAAGCTGGGGAAGCTTTCGTGGAACCTCGTTGCGTATACACCCTCGGCCTCGCAGATCACACAGCCAAAAGCGACACAGATCTCTAGCGTTACCGAGTGCATAAGTCGCATGGTGCCATCCGTTCCAGGAGACCGCGCATATTCTAGAGCTTCCAACGTGCACGGAATGATCTATTTCTGTCTCACGGTCATTGGGGCCTGTACTATGGTACTCTTCATGTGAGTGATCATTCCAGAGACGACTGTCCGCCTGCTAACTGCATGTTACGTACCCATAGTCCAAGATTTTTTTTTTCCGAACACCAGTCAACAGTCCATTGAACAAGGCAACATGCAAGGACGACAGGGTCATGACGATGGGTATACCATTGACGTCAACTATGGGACTAGCATTATAAAGGGTGTGAACCCCGAGTTTCGGGTCACGAGGACACAAGGCCGACTCTTCGTGCAAGCCTGGCACTCGAGTGGTACATTCTGGCGCAAAGAAACTCCCACATCTCCGACCGCGTGAGCTGCTGGACGCTTTGCGTGATGTCCATGATATGGATGAGCAATGTGCTATCCTCGTCGATTTCTGGGAATACCTTATTGGACTTTGCTCTCTCGCTCGAGTTAATATCCGTAGCCCTCTGAAGAATTACCCATCCATCCCTTTCAATCGCTTCTAGGACCTCCTTTTGGGAAACTTCAAGCGAGAGATCTAGAGAGGCCCTTCCGGAACTCTTCACCGTTTGGACTTCGAGCGACATTCTGCGAAAATCATAATAGGACCTCGTAGCACAAAGAGAATCGGAGAGCCGACCACTCAGTCTTGGGCAGCTGTATCGTGGAACCAGCCCTTGTTCGCAGATTTCATAGAGAGGAAAAAGGGGGGGGAAGGGTCGAACTAACTTAATCACTTTGTGTTTAATCAGGCTGATGATACCTGATATCCTTTCCCCCCTTGCCCCGGTAAATCCACATCTCCATTGCCTTGTTGTATTCAGGTAGAACCCACTTAACCATCCACTCCGATTTTAGGACTTCTTCAGCAGTTGGTCGCTCTTCCGGTCGAAATGTCAGCATTCGGCGCATCAAATCTAGAATGGCAGCAATTTCCTCCCTGTCAAACTCATTCACGCGACCGCTCTTTCGTCGATATTTCTGCACCCCTTCCTCAAATGCCTTGTAAATCGAAGGCCACACATGCCGGCCCTCCTTTGGACGCCCATCGTCATCAAAGAATTGACCTCGTTTCTCCCAGCATTTGAACCAGCTTAAGGGCATGGCTCCCAGGACATCGATCTGCTGGGCCACCATCTCATCTGGAGTGGCAAATTCGCTGCTGAAAATGGCTTTCATGCCAAGTATATCCCATATCGTGGTGGCCAGACTCCAAATATCTGCTGAATATGAGAGCGGGGCCTGTGGTTCGAATCGGGCTTCCGGGGGGCGCACAGCTAGCCGGGTATGACAGTCTTTCCCGCAACGAAACTCTTCTGGTGCGAATGCCTCGCCAAAGTCACCAAGAAGCACGCATGTGTCGGATAGGGAGAATTCTTCTGCATTTTTCCCAAGGTAGAGCGGTATTACTGCCTTCTCCGGGACGTTGGGTGGAAGCGGCTTTCCGTCGCGCTCCGTAATGGTGACTGTCTCAGGCTCGCCATATTCTTCATATAGTTGCTCGATCGAAAGCTGGTCGAAACATGATGGAAGTTTGACTAAGACGTTACGGAGATGGACATCTAATGATGTTAATTTGAGGATGATGAAGTCACAAAGAATTGCAATTACTAACCCCCATGAACATAGCCTTGTGAATGAGTATACGCAATAGCCAATACGAGGCCGCCTGATAGGGCTCGTGCAACTTCGATAGGGAAGAGGCGGCTGAAAGATACCTCTCTGAGATTGCAACGGGCAGGAGCCATTGTATAGCACGGATGTGTCCCATTGGGGCCATGGAACCTCGAATTCATCGAGGGGGAATGGGATTGATTTACGGCCGGGATGCATGGAAGAAGACGAAAGAGCTCGGAGAATCTTAGTTTCACGCGGAAGCGCATCTGCGATGCCGACTTTCACAGCAACGTACTGCTCCTGGCGAGTGTCCCTGGCAAGCCAAATGGTCGAATAGCCTTCCAAACCCAGTTTGTCCACAATGTGGTAGCGCGCGTGTAACATGTCGCCAATCATAACAGGATGATAGCCGCCGGGCCTGTATTTTTCAAGTGACTCTACGCCATCAATCCGGTTGTACTCTTCCTCACCGTGTGACATTGCTGTTGACGAACAGGGAGAGGTAGAGTTCTGTCGTACGGACAATCCAAACTCAGGCTTTGGAAGGTAGTAAGTGGATGGTAGGCGTGAGAATTGAGTTGAGAGTTGGAGTAACCCGGGCGGTAAGAAAACGGAGATGACAGGATGAGTGGCCTTTAATCTGGGGTAACGCGCCATAATATAATTAGGAATGGAGGCGGTGGTTGTTTGAAGAAGGAGAAAGATGCGGCATGGCAAGCTGGGTGGAGGGAGATATTGAGGTTACTTTTGCTAATGGGGTGTCTCACTCTGCTTGTTCAAAGGATGCCCTAGACTATCCTCCTCTCTTGCTATTTGTACCTTATATGTTGCAATTTTAACATAGCAAGCTTATGAATGCTAATCTCCTAAACACATGACAGGAAAGAATTATAGCAGACTATTTATATAAATAGTTAAACAATATATTTTTACTGTTGATGCCACCATAACCACAGTATGAAAATGCATGCACACTTGATGTAAGAGATGAGTATAAGAGAATGATAATATTAGGCATGATTGATATTGAATATATATAATGGCATAGCGATAGTATCAAACACTATGAATAATAAGTAGTAGACATATTAATTAATAGGGATATGGAGTAGCATGCTACTAAGCTATTAGGGCTACCGAATATTATGGAGATATCGAATACCAGAGATATCGAATAGTATAGAGGTATCGAATAGAAGTCAAAATATGTATTTCTCATATATAAAACATTCAAGATAGGAGTGATATCAACTACTAGTAGGGTTGAATAATCAGCATGCTGAATCGGAGGGTATTTGAGCATACATATGTGGTATGCGGGTATATATCATCGAAAGAATTGGCTATCCCTTCTATTTGAGAAACCTACCACTCAGTATGCTTACTACTCAGTAGGCACATAATCTGATATCCTGACCTGTATTGTTCTACCATAAATCCAAATGTTCATTCTTTAGAATGGTCACCTCTGGACAGCTTCACTGTGCTCCAGGAATGTGTGGATGCTGAAGATATAATCATAGAAGAATGACAAAATGAAACAATGAAGTTGATTCGTGAAGATGAAGATGAATGAAAAAGTAGAAATGAATGTGGTGACTGATTGATTGCTGAAATACGTGCTCGTTGCCGAATATTCAGATCTTATGTATTCGCTTTCAAGCCCAAGTCCAACTGACGGCTCTAGAACTCATAGCAATTCGTCGTTGGATATCTTTTATCCAGCATCATGATCATATGTGCACTCTGGCTCTGCTGTCCAAGGCCTATCTGCCAGGCTTGCAATGTTGGATGGCATCATGCTCTATGTGCAATCAACGATGTGTGATCTAGATTCGCGCTCGCGGTCGACTCCGCCGAAATCGTCCGGTAGAATCTCGAGGTGGGGGTATATGTGATGGACGTTGTAGGCATGAGCACAGGTGCCCCGTCCATCTTGAACTTTATTCTTGCCTTTGCAGCGTCTCAAATGCATGAGTTGTATACGATGGCTGTGCAATACGGTGGGGTGGTACGGTGATGTGGATGTTTATCGTCTTGCAGAATACGGAATAGGCCATCGGTATGGCTGGAATCTTCCGAGTACGGGGATGACGTCGCCGACCGTTGAGGGTGGTGATATTCGACGCAGCGAGACGATCTTGGAGTGTTGTTTTCGGATACGTTTGGTTCATTCAGTTGACATAGACCAGAACCGCAAACGACATCAAGCAGAAGCACAGCGGAATGTAGACCTTGCGATCCACATCCATATCTGTACTGGCCAGCGGGGAAGGAGATGGGACGGAGCGGCTTGGGGTTCTGCTTGTCGACGATCTGGTCGATTTGTGGGCCATGTTCTGGGTTTGCAGAGTATAAACAGAGTACGAGTATCTGAAGTCGAAGTTATCTAAAGAAGAAGAGAACAAAAGAACAGGGGAAGAGAAGGAGGGGTTATGGAGATGGAGATGGACTCAACGTGGCGGTGATGATCCACTCAACACAACAACAACAATGGCCGAGTGCATCCTCATTTCCCAAGTCCCAACAAATCAGACTGGAATGTTTGTCCTTGTGAGTCCCGTCGGTCAGGTGCCTAAGCCCCGCATTACTAAGGCAACTGAGGCAACTGACTGGCTGTTGTTGATCCAATAGGAATTGCGGGGTGAGTGTGGCTGCCACGGTGCCACCAGGCCCACCAGCCACATGAGTCATGTGACAATGTTGCACGTGACTCTATTTGTTATGAATCGATTCCGTCTCAGGCTCTCAGCCTCTCAGGACCTCACTAGTTCTATTTTGAGTCGTATGTCTTGGCCGCCCTTTGTTAATCTTACTCGTGTCTGGGCTTGCTCTTGCCGACGATTACAGAAGCATTCTGACTGGCTCTCTGTATGCTGGTGATATTGCCACGGTGATGGTCCCCTGCTGATGTCTCAGACTTGAGCGACAGGTCTCTGAATGACAAATGACGAAAATCTTCCTCCAGTAAGACGGGTTGATCTCAGATTAATATTCCCCTTAATCTACCTGCAGAGCCTCACACACATACAACATGGCAGTAAGGAGTACCACCTTTCATTTCCCGGCGGCCGGGTTGGTATCACTTCAGCAACTTCCCATGACTGCCTAATTACTCCGTACTGACATCATGATATCTATTCCGAGCAAGCTCTATCCTCTGTAGTAGTGTCGAGTAGAAGTGAAGCGGAATGTACTATTGTTGCACTGAATGACCCAAACAGATCATATTGGTACTTGGTGAGGCCTGTCTTCCACATGGCAACCAGTGCCAACCACGTCCTGCTCAAGTGCTCATTCCATGGCTCGGCAGTGCCGATTTCGAACATTCAGTGTCCGGATTGCGAAATACGCGCACTCCCTTCGATCATGATGATGATAGATCGACGGATCGTCTGTCGATTTCCCCACAATAAGTCAATCGACCCTAGATTCTCAAACATTTTGTGATTCAAGTTGGAATATCATCATCATTAACTTTTGTCTTGGTAAGCGACGTTTGATACTCTCATAATGAAAATGTTTTCTTTGTGGTCTGAGTCTGATCGACTAAAATTATCTGTCAGAGACATATGTACTAAATAAAACTACTGTGCCTGCCGAGTCACTTGACGCTTATTAGTAGATAGACACTACTCCGCGGAGAGACTAGAGTAACTAAACTAGGTGATTTTTACTTTCCGTTGCCAACACAAGTTCATGCCAATGCAACCCTGGGGCCATGAGTTAAACCACACTCGGACTAGGACAATCATCCTAGGGTGCTAGTGCTGTTTGCAATGTCAGACTTGGCGCAAGTTGGCGGCTCAAGTCTTTTACTCTAGTACCAACTAGGTAATTTACTACTTCGTACTGCGCCGCTCGCTTACAGTTGCACCTTACTACGGCCAGGTGGACTCCATTAAGCGGTTTCCCCGGTCGGTGAGTCCGTCAGACGGTCAGGGTCAGTCAGACAGATCAGATTCTTACGTTTTGAAATTTCTTCCCGGCCGAATTTGGGCACATTCACACTCACCACAGTCACAAGTCTTACCGCTCAGGAAAAGTCGACGTCTGAGGTCTATCTCCCGCGCCTATCATCTGAGCTGATCCTATGCCAGATGGGTCCTTCTCCAGTTTTGATCCACTGGATCGGATGGTCAGACACTGTGATTGATCGGACGATCGATAGATGCAACTGTGCAACTGATGGCCACCACAGTCATCCTTGACATCAAGCTGACCTCTGAGCACTCAGTTCCTGACTTTGGCCCCCGAGTCTGAGACGGCGCTCTGGGTCATCAACCAGGGTCCAGGGGACGATGCTAAAATCTGCGCTTCCAATCAGAGGCGGTCCTCGGCTCGGTGGCAGGCAAAATACTACCACGGCTCTTTTGCAACGACGCTACGGAGTACTATCTTTGTCTTGACTCTTGTCCTGATGACTCTTAAGTTTTTTTAATCCACGGTGCGCATGGCGCATGCTCAGCCTCCAAAGGAAACTAGCTCTTGGCTTTTCCCCTTTAATCTACAGGAGTCGGCTACTATTTACTGCTGTCGGTCCCCCGTTGTAGCATCATAATCATCTCATACGGTCATACCTCTGTTTCTGTTCAAACCTCCTGTCGTTCCTGTCGTTATCTGAAGTCTCATATCATTCACTTACAGTCGTTACGTTCAAAAGCCTTAACACATTCTTATCTGGCCCACAGCTCTCTTTCCTGACACAGCGCTCATTTGCCCTGCATAACGCAGATATGTATTTCAAGTACGGATATGCAGCAGCAGCCCTGACTGCAGTGCTCCCTCTGTGCTCTGCACAGACCTGGTCAAAATGCAATCCCCTTCAGAGTGAGTCTGTTTTCTTACTGCATATGATCTTTGCAGCTTAGTTGACTATTGCGTGCAGAGACCTGTCCGTCCAACAAGGGCCTTGCCCAATCCACTTTCACCGACGACTTCACCTCTGGTTCTACTTTGGACGGATGGAAGGTCACTGCGGGCAAGGTTCCCATTGGCCCGCAGGGCGCCGAGTTCACTGTCGCTAAGCAGGGCGATTCGCCTACCATTGACACCGACTTCTACTTCTTCTTCGGTAAGGCCGAAGTGGTGATGAAGGCCGCTCCTGGTCAAGGCATTGTGAGCAGCATCGTCCTAGAGTCGGATGATTTGGACGAGGTTGACTGGGTAAGCCGCTTGTTCACCTTGTTTCTCGTTGGACCGAACTAAGAGCTCGCAGGAGGTAGTGGGCGGTGATACCACTCAGGTTCAGACAAACTACTTCGGTAAAGGCGATACCTCTACATATGACCGAGGCACCTTTGTGCCCGTTGCCAATCCTCAGGGCACTTTCTACACATACACCATCGATTGGACCCCGGAGGCGATCACCTGGTCTATCAACGGCGCGGTCGTGCGTACGCTTGCATACAACGATGCCCAGGGTGGCACTCGGTTCCCGCAGACTCCCATGCGCTTGAGACTCGGCACCTGGGCAGGCGGCGACCCCACCAACCCCAAGGGTACCATCGAATGGGCCGGTGGTTTGACCAACTACGCCGCGGGACCGTACACCATGTACGTCAAGTCGGTTCACATCGAGAACGCCAACCCCGCCGAGTCCTACACCTACTCGGACAACAGTGGCTCCTGGCAGAGCATCAAGTTCGACGGAGAGGTGGATACCTCGCCTAGCCCTTCGAAGACCTCGACGACCAGCACCGCCAGCTCTACCTCGAGCACAAGCAAGTCGTCCACCTCCACTCTGGCAACTACCACAACTCCTACCTCGACCCCTACTGGAACCGGCTCCGGCTCGTCTACCGGCTCGGGGTCCACCACAGGAGGCTCTTCCAGCTCCGCCTCCGGTTCTACCACTGGCGGCAGCGGCAGCAGCAGCTCTGGTTCTGGCTCTAGCGCCGTCGGAGCCTCCGCCACCCCGTCTCTCTTCCCCGGCGCCGCCCCCTCCATCAAGGGCTCGTACACAGCCTCCGTCCTGGTGTTCGGCGTGGTCGCTGCCATGTTCGGATTCTAAGAAAATGTCTTCCACGATGCTCATTAAAGCGATGGCGACATCCCGACTACAGATTCTGTGATCGGGATTTCACCATCGCTGGAGTCGGATAGGATACTCCATGGTCCTTGTATTTGATTCCTTTCATGCTATGCCCGTACCTAGTCCTTATACCCCGTACATACAACATACATACATACTTAATGAAACTACGCTCCCCTTAGGGGATTTGTTCGTTGTTTGACTTGTGAATTGGAACCTCTGTAGTAGATATTCTTAATTGAAGTATAATTATCGTCGTCAATCGTTATATAACCAGTAATGGATGTGCGCAGCAAGCCTACTGTCTTGCAGTCGCACAAACTCTGGAATCTCGTCTCGTTATACTCGTCGCGGACGTTAAGTCGCTGATGTTGATGCTGATGCTGATGCATGCTCATACCAAAGTACCTTTCTTCTTTTGCAGGATCTGCAATTCGATATACAATCTCCGGATCAGATCAGCCGCAGGCTGATGGTGACCCGCCGCCTGCCGGAAAGCGTCGGACAGATGCGTCCCGAACGTCGAGGTCTCTTCCTCTCCGGGACGCAGTCGCACTGAAGACGAGCTGCCGATAAACGGCATAAGCGCGTGGATGAACGCCCAGAGACCCTTGTCCTTACCGTTGCTGTTGGCGTCATCGGCGGTTGTCTCGGAACCAGCAACGGAGGGAGGGCCGCTCATTTCCCTCTGCAGAATCTCCTGGATCGACTCGAGATGGTCGTCCAGCGAGGCAAAGTCGGCGCACAGCGCCTCGGCCTTGGAGTGCATGCGCGCCGTCAGCTGGTCGAGGTACGCTTCGCGGCGGGCTAGTTGGGTCGAGAGTCTGGCGTCCTGTGCCACGGAGCGGCTGCGGCCTCGGGATGTGCCGGTGCTGTCGTCGGTGGCTGCCGCTGCGAGGAGGCTGCCCATTGCGGAGTGGAGGTCTGCGTTCAGGGAGGCGAACTTGCCCGTCGCGGTGCGGGCGGCTTGTGTGCAGCCAGCGAATTCGAGGTCGAGTTCGTGTTTGGCGGCCGGGTAGGCCTTTTTGAGATCCGTGTGGAGGTTGCGGAGGAGGGGCTCGGTTTGTCGCAGGGTGGGATGTACGATGGACATTTGGGTGAGGGTCGTGTTGAAGAGGGTTTCGAGGCGGGTTTGGGAGGTTACGATGGGGTTGGGGTTGGAGTGCCCTCGAGGGTTTGGGGATGGTGGTTGCGGGTAAGGTGGGATGCAGCTCGCTGGGTAGAGGGCTGATACTGTCTCGATGCTGCAGAGGGTTTGATATTGATGGACGAGCTCGGGGAGAATGAGAAGGTGACATATTGCAGTCATGAGGAGGAGGTTGATCAATGGTCTGATGTATCTCTCTATGCGCGCAGAGCTGGATGTTGTTCCAGAGCTGATGGACACGGTCTCGTCTCCCTGTGATCTGCGCGCTGCTGTAGTAGAGTCTTCCAAACTCGGCGCTTCAGACTCTCGCTTGTTCCCTGACCGATCAGATAACCGCTTGTGTCTTCGTTTGACTGTATGCGCCGACCGCGTGCGAGAACGCAACTCCGGCACTACCCAGGACGCTTCTGAGATAGGTACTTCGCATATTGACGGCATGATAAGCTCAGGGCCTGATATTGAAGAAGCGGACGTTGTCATCGACTGGCATCCCTTGCTCTTGTCTTCTTGGTTTGCCTGTCCTTGTCGGTTTTGCAAGGACGAGGTTGACGCCACGATCCAGGACTCGCCCAGTACAGAGCCCTCTGTTGTACGGGCTGAGCCCGAAGACATGCTGAGTTATATTTGCGCTTATGTCACTGTATCCGTATTTGTTTCCACTTTCGACTTGGGTGACTTTCGAAGAAGATCGCAGTGCGCCAGATGATGAGTATTAAAAGCCGCTTAATCTCAACCGACAAATATACTATCTTGATGTTCTCACAATAAGAGTCGTCGCAATACGGTCGCATTCATGCCTTGCGAAGATGCGCTGAAGTGTCGATCGAACTGTTGATAGTGGGGAAGCGCACATGCCATTCGTGGAGTTCCCAATCGGGCCGATACCTCGCGTCGTGTTGCGGAGAAAAAATTCCTTGCCATGAATCAACCAAGCATGCGTCGATTATCCACACTCTCCTGGCAGCGCTCGTCCTCGAAACGACCGGCCTTTAACAATGGCGTGAATTTTCTTCGGGCGCCGACTACGAGACTGCAATGGCTGTCAACGACGTCGCGCCGATCCTGTTCGTGCTCCGAAGCGCGCCCTGAACAGTTCCCTCCCCCAGCATCCACCGCGTCAAACGCAGATTATCGAGCTCTAGGTACCGCTCAAGATCTCTTCACAACCTCCATCTACAGTCCCGGATCGCCTCTTTTTCTGCCCAACGGCACCCACGTCATCAACCGACTGATCTCGTTTCTCCGCACTCAGTACCTTCAATACGGATTCCGCGAAGTTCTGACGCCGACAATCTACAAGCGTTCTCTATGGGAGGTTTCGGGTCATTGGCAGAATTACAAGGATGACATGTACGGGGTCAAAGGTCGAGGAGCGACAGGGGAAGCCGACGGAGAAACGGGCGAAGACGAATCGTACGGCCTGAAACCGATGAACTGTCCCGGCCACTGTCTCCTTTTCAAGTCGCAGAACCACTCATATCGCGAACTGCCCATCCGCTACGCCGATTTCAGCCCTCTCCACCGTAATGAAGTCTCGGGATCCCTGAGCGGGCTTACCCGTGTCCGACGATTCCACCAGGACGATGGGCATATCTTTTGCCGACCGCAGCAGATCAAGGGAGAGATCGCGTCCGCGCTTGGGTTCGTCGACATGGTGATGACAACGTTTGGTCTGGGGCCATACCGTCTCGTACTTTCTACTAGGCCGGAGAAGGACTTTATCGGCAGCCTGGAGCTGTGGGACAGCGCGGAGGCTCAGCTGCGGGAAGCCTTGGATAACAGTGGGAGGGAATGGGCGATGAACGAGGGTGACGGTGCTTTCTACGGGCCGAAGATCGACATTCAACTGCAGGATCAGGCAGGGAAATATCACCAGTTATCCACGATCCAGCTGGATATGAACCTGCCGCAACGGTTCGGGTTGGAGTACCAAGTTGCGGAGGGTGAAGAGGACTACAACCCGGCGACTCCAGGAAGAGCGACGCCCGTGCTGGTTCACCGGGCCAATTTCGGGTCGCTGGAACGCTTCCTTGCACTGCTCATCGAACAATATGCCGGTCGCTGGCCGTTCTGGCTCTCCCCGCGCCAGGGTATCATTCTGACGGTCAACCAGGATGAGGCGGTCCTGAAACAGGCCCAAGAAGCTGCTGCGAAAATCTCCGGCTTCCGTCCTCTTGTTGCTGGCAAGGACAATGCGTCTCCGAAGCCTCTTTCATCTGTTGATTCGACATTCCTGATCGATGTCGACACGAGCAGCCAGACACTCGGGAAGAAGATCCAACGGGCCAAACAGATGAAGTACAATCTGATTTTCATCCTCGGGCCTAAAGATGTCGCGGACTCGAGTATCACTGTGGATGTAACTGGTCAAATACAGACCAAAACGGATGCAAATGGACAAAAGTTGAAGGAATTGCTCGAGACAAGGATAGGGGAGAAGGCTCTCCAGAATCCACGGGCAGTCAGGCTGAAGGTCGACGAGGTCCATGATCTGTTGGTACAGCTGGAGAAGCAATTTGTCTGATGTACCCTGTCTATATCCTATGCTTGTACTATAATGTCGACCACCACGCGTCTATCGGCTATCCTGTACCATATCACGAACAGCCAAGTTTCTATGAAGCACTAGTTATTTCTGAGCCTTACCACTATGCCCAATCGAGTAACACCCCCGTGCCTAGTCCGCGGAAGTCTCTACCGTGACCAGTGACCAGTGACCAGTGACCACCATTCTGGATGTTAGGGCTATCGGCTCTCCCATCCAGTCTCTTCATCTGCGACATACTATCTCAGTTTCAGGGGTGGCTTGAAGAAGGAGGACTCTCTTCGGGAGTCTAACAATAATACGAGACGAGAAAACTATCCACCTACATACTGACTACTCGTCTACGATGCTGAACTCGGGGATGACGGCGTGACCTGCCATTTGCCAGTTTGCTCCGGACAATTACTCCGGAGTATCACCGATACAGCCGTCTTGCTTCATCGCGGCATGCCGTTATTTGACAGGCACTCAAAGAAGCTTTATGCTTTTTCCTTTCTGATCCGCTCTGATCGAGGATCGCGCCTGGATTCGACCCTTTGGGTTCCATTTTCCAGCGCCCAACCACCACCTACGTTATCCCTCCCATTTTTTGCCCAGTCTTCTAGAAGGCCAGCAGCTTGCGACGCAGTAGCTTTTGCCTCCCTGGTCCCCTCCTCTCACTCGCCGACGACTCGAGTGCATGTCAACCCCCCACTACCGCAACAGCCTTTTCTTCTCTCCTATTTTTCTTTTTGCTTTTCGCCGCTTGTGGGTTGAGTTGAATTCTTCTCATGGAGGATTCCGCGCAGTTTGTTCGATCTTCAGCGATCATTCGCGCCCCTCGTTGATTTCATGGTAGACGAACCCAGCACATCGGGCATGGCCGACGTCCCGTTGAAAACAAATCTCACGCGGAAGAGCGCCTTCTCATGTGAGGCCTGCCGCAAGCGCAAGGTGGGTTTCCCCTCTCCCTTCGGGTGGATTCCGAAGGGGACAAAGAGTCCTCGACGGTTGGACCTTCTTTGCTCAACAGATCGGACACTCATCACTCATCAATCTTGGCTTTTAGGTAAAATGCAACGGTGCAAGTCCGTCGTGTTCGCGTTGTGCAGCTCGCGGGGAAGCGTGCGTTTATAGCTTGTGCGTCTCGGCCTCCGCCATGTCCCCGGCTGTTCCTGCAGCTTTCCGTCGATCTCTCCCCCTTGCTGACGTGTTGAGTTGTCGTTTAGAGCTCCGACCCTATCGTACACCAAGCAATTAGAAGCTCGCGTCGCACAGCTGGAAGATGCTCTGGCCAAAGTGCGGGGTCAGCAGCGGTCCGACACGGAGGGTCGGAAAGGAGGCTCACCGTCGTCGGCGGGCGAGTCCAGCTCGAGTCCACGTCCTCGGGCTAGGATAAAGGAGGAAGAGGAGAACGAGCCAAACTTGGCCAGTGACATTGACGGTCTCAGGATCGAGCACGATGGCCGAATATCTTTCCACGGTCCTACCAGCTTGTTTCAGCTCCCGAGCGGTGCTCTGAGCGAGACCTCGTCATCTTCCAATCTTGCCATGCAGCTGGAGGGCCGCAAGGAAAGGCTCATCAACAGTGCTTGGCGAGAGAGGGCGTTTGAACAGCTGGCTTCCATGCCGGTAGGTGGACTCTTCGTCCCATGAAAGGACAAGACTGATGATGGGATTCGGCAGGAACCGTTCCAATATCTTCTTGACTCTCACTGGTGCTGGATTCAGCCGCTTTTCAACTTCGTTTACCGACCTGCGTTTACTCGTTCGTATCCACATCGTCCGACCGTTAGAAACCTTCAACATGCTTACGATGTCTAGGTGATATGAAGATCAACGGTCCTTATTACTCGGATACCCTTCTTAATGCCATTCTCTCTCACTCGGTACGATGGTGCAAGGCTGAACCCAAAATTGGCCCCATCCTGGAATCCTTCAATGGCGGCGCTCAATTCTCTCACCGCGCTGTGACGGGGTTGTATGATTCGTTAAAAGTCGGCTATGCTGGCATCCCGACCATCCAGACGCTGCTCATCCTCAGTGCACAAGAGTGCGGGCGGGGAAACCGGACACAAGCATGGCTGTACAGCGGCATGGCCTTTCGATTGTTGGACGATCTTGGCATCTCCATTGATAGTCGCAAGTATCCGGATTCGGCTCAATTGAGCGACGAAGACATTGAGATTCGCAACCGACTCTTCTGGAGCTGTTATTTCTGGGACAAGCTGGTGTCTTTGTACTTTGGCAGGTCGCCAACCATGCAGAACTCTCGCGTCAGTCCCCCGCGAACTATATGTGAGTATTCTTCCCTTGGATTCGACAAACTTATTGTATGAGCTTTAGCCTAGAGTGTTCTGTTACTCATACACTGGCAGTGGACGATACGTCTGAAATCGAGATCTGGACTCCTCATGGGGTTATTTTCCCAGAAGGCACTCATTATCCGCCAACACAGGCTCATTCGACGTCATGTTTCATGAGGATGTGTGGATTGGCGGAGATCCTGAATGAGATCTTGATTCACATCTACGACCCTATCCGACAAGTCTCTGAAGCAGAGTTCCATAGCTGCGTCCAGGAGCAGGCGAGGAACTTGACGGAGTGGTGGGATGAGTTGCCAGACTATCTGAAGCTGGTGGCCTCGGACCTACCTCTATATTCACCACCCAGCCATATCGTGGTCTTGAAGTGAGTTGTCTTTGTAATGTCATTGTTCGATGCCACTAGGCTGACGGACCCTCTACAGCTGCTTGTATCATACGATCAACATCCTCCTTCATCGTCCGATCCTTTGTTCAAAGAGAAACCGGGAGGCGTACGATAAAAGTCACCTGGTCCAATGCATGACGTCGGCGACTGCCATTTTGTCGCTGTACGACCTCTACCGTCGTACGTTTGGCGATGCGCATGTCGTGCTCTCATTAGCGTATTCCGTGTACACGGCGGCATCGATATTCCTGCTGGAGATTCAGGCCTTGAAATATGCCGCGCCGGGTACACTCGACAAACTCAAGTTTTGCATCCTTGCACTCGAGCGAGTCAAGGTTTCAAGTCCTGGTAAGTTTGTCACATATCACACCGACAAGACCATGCTGATTTCCTTCAGTCATCACCACAGCCCTAGGCCTCGTATACCAGGAATTGGAGAAATTCCGGATCGACGTCCACATCACACTCCCACCACAGCCCGAACCTCCACGCTCGCAACCCCCCTCGCAACCACGCTCACGAACCCACAGTCAATCCCCAAGCCAGCAGCCCGGCCAGGCCCGTCGCGTCTCCCCAGCCGGCCAAGCACCAACCATGCCAACCTCCGTCCCGGCGCCGCGCACCACAAACGCCCCCCTGCTGCACCAGACCTACGCATTCCAGCACCCCGTCTCGGATTTCGAGCTGTCACAGACAGGTGTGCCGCCCATGCCCGCGACGCATCTACTAGGCGGCATGCCCAATGCGGTGATGACGCTGGACAACCCGGGTTCGTACGAGATTACGCCCGAGGTGTTCGAAGCGTTCTCCTACGCGGAACCTATCACGACTAACATGGGGTCTGCTTTTGAGTCGGCGTGGGGCAGGCCTGGTCCGCCAGGGTGATCACCTGATGCGTGTATGCGTGTACGTGTACTTTTGATGTATGGTCTATTGTGATATCCATGAAGTTGTGTTATTGTTGCTGTTTGTCATAGTATATTCAATTTGGAAGTGATATGAGATGATTGTATGAACAGATGCCATGCTTCTGCACATTTATGTACGGTCAATGTCGGAATGAAATACCAATGAGATGATATATACAGGAATTCAACACCTCGGGATAAAAGCTATACAGCTGCGTTCCCCCAGCCCGGCTTCTCCTCAGCAGAGTAAACGCCCGCGTCCTTTGAGATGATATATACAAGCAACCTAGCATAACAGGAAAAGTTCATACAGATGCCTTTTCCCAACCCGGCTTCTCACCAGGATAAACGCCCTCGTTCATTCCAGCCGGAGGACTAACCGGTCTTGGTTTCGCGCGCCAGCGCAAATACCAAGGTCCGTCGAAGAGATCACCCATGCGCTCAATAGGTACGCCTTTCGTCTCAGGCATCCAGATGCCGAGGACCACCAGACCCGAGAAGCAAACGGTCGCCCAGAAGAGGTAGGCGCCCCAGACATGGAGCGAGACGAACATGTTGGGAGTGACGCGGACGACGGCGAACTGGAAAAACCAGTGCAGCGACATGCTGATTGCGTAGTTGACGTTGCGGATGCGGGTGGGGAAGATCTCCGTGCCGTAGAGGTATGGGACGGTGCATAGGCCGATGGACCAGCCGACGGCGTAGACGAAGACGGAGGCGATGGCGGCGTCGGAGGCGGAGCGGTTGGTGTTCGAGCCCGGCTGCAGGCCCATGTATGCGCCCATGTAGATGTGGGCGGCGAGCTGGAGGCTCAAGCCTGCGAGCGCGCACCGTCGGCGGCCGATGTAGTCGATCAGCCCCCAGGTGAAAGCCATGGTGAAGACCAGCTTGACGATCCCGTAGGCGCCTGAGGAGACGAGCGAGCGCGCGTTGCCGTCGACTCCGGCGTACTGGAAGATGGTGGCGACGTAGTAGGTTATGCCGTTGCCTCCGGTCCATTGGGAGATGGTTTGCATGGCGATCAGCAGCCAGAATCGCTGCCGGTAGTTGGGGTTGAGTTGGGTCTCTTTGAATGCTTCCCAATGGGTAACAGATGCCAGATCCATCGCTTTGATCCGCACTTGCGCATCGATGCTGTTGAATTCGTCTTCGATCGCTGGGTCGGAGATTTCTTTGCCGCGCAGACGAGCGAGGACGGTCCGTCCTTCGTCATGCCGGTGCCTTGAAACCAAGTAGCGAGGCGTTTCGGGTGCAATCGTGGACGCAAAGAACGCAATTCCAACTGGGATTAACGGAATGGATTGCACGAGACGGTACTGAGTCCGCGTTGGGGCCATATGCAGACTGGCGGCATAATTGATGAAGAATCCTTTTGCAAGGTCAGCCTTGTTACGGCAAGCAAAAACATCTGGAAATTGGACCAACCCAATGCCAATACAGTCAACAATATAACCATGTAGATACTGACCACCAAACCTCTAGTTCTTGCAGGGGCTAGCGGACTGTCAGCATTTGTTTCAGTCAGTTGTGTCCAATTCGCATCCCATACCAATTTCGGACAGATACAACGGTGTGCTAACTGTGAGTATCCCGGCCCCTAGGCCACTCCACAGCCTCGCGGCAAGAATCAAACCGTATATACCGGAGGAGAAGACCTGAACGAAGAGACCTGACGCCCAAATCAGACAAGCTAATCGCCACGAGCGCAGCCGGCCGAGACGATCATTCAAGTCCAATGCGAGCAGGGCACCAAACGCAGCACCCAGAACGTTGAACGAGGTGATATTGGCCTTCCGGTTCGCCAACGCCGTATCGCCATTCGTCCTTGTGGAAGAAGCGAGGTTAAAATCGTCCACAAACGACTCTAGATTGACACTGGCGCTAAAGCCACCTTCATCGTAACCTGCAGATTGACACGACAAGCACGATTAGCACACGGATTAACGGGAAATGAAGAGGCACATACCTTTCGGAATACTCCCGCAGGCAATAATCAAAATGACAACGGCGTAATAAGGACTGGTGGTCCACCGCGACCAGTCAATCGCCGGCCGCATGATAGCGGTGACACCGTGACATGCGGGATTGCGGGGAAGAACTATACCGAGTCTACCGACAAGCCCTAGTTCAAGCTCTGCGGGGAGAGACTGATGAGATGATGAAATTTGCCAATTGATGGATATGGCTCGATAACCAGATTAATGCATATCCACCGAGGCTTCGTTCTGGGAAAGTGGGAATTGAGGACGGGGTCTTCCGCGGGAAGCGGGATGGATAATTGGGGATAAATTCGCGCAGGGCGGAAAAGCACATGACCCGCGTTCTCGGTTCGGCCGTTCGGTCAACTTCCGATCAAATTTCCCATCAGAGTATCCCTTGCGCACCAGGCACCATCATTCATTGCTACGACGGGTCTAGTCCTTCTGTGTCAAGGATACCCATGGCATCACAGTATCAATTTATGAAGCGGTGAGTCTGCTAAATTCATCTATCCACGGAAACAGGGAAACTAACCTCCGACGTTAACAGTATGCTTGGCAGATCTACGGGAAGGATCCGCTGGCAATCCACTCTGACGGTCCAGTCTCCGCTTCACAAATTTATGCTGAATGAAGAAGTCGAGAGTCGAGACTCTCGGGTCAATGGAAGGATCCGCGGATTGTGATATGGAACGGTTGGAACCGTTGGGGCCGTTTCGCTGGCCCTTATTCGCAGATATGCCGACACCTTCCCCTCCGTGTGTCTCAACGGTGCAACATTGATGCAAATCGTGTGCCTTTCTTCCTTATCTCCTTTAATTCTTTGTTTTCCCCTGCCCCTCTAAATACCTGTGTATCTCTGGTAAAGCAAACGCGATGCATCGACTGTGCTCATGTTTGTGCTTCTAGCCACATTCCTTGCTGAGGTGGCACCGTGGCACACTGAGTGCATACTCAGAACTGGTTTCTGCGATGACATCCCTATGCATTAATCTGCTGAGACGAGCAGTCCGTAAATCTCGACCTTTTACACTTGTAAGTTCAGTCGTCAGCTCTACTTGCTGGAGTGTCTGACATCCATCATGTCAACCATGCTTACTTCCCTCCAGTCTAAGCCATGCCTTCTCGACAGCTCACCGCGTGCCTCAATCTACCTGGCTGCCAGCCAGGCCGAGCCAACCATCAAAGATGACCAAATCACACATCCCATCCCCCTCAAGGACCGTATTCCACCAGGATCATGGGATAGCCACATGCACGTCGTGGAACCGAATCGGTACCCGGTCTCCCTAGGTGCGGCATACATACCATCCTCTCACACGCTCGAGGAGGCTCTTGCCTTTGAATCTACTCTGGGAATCAAGAACATCATTCTCGTCCAACCATCCATCTACGGTACGGACAATTCATGCCTCCTCGAGGCTTTGAAGCGTATCGGCCCGTCTCATGGGCGAGGAGTGGTCGTCATCGACCCGGCCACGACCTGTTCCGCCACTCTCCGCGCATGGCATACACTAGGGGTGCGCGGCGTCCGAATAAACCTACAATCAGTAGGAAGAGTCCTCACCAAGTCCGAGCTGGCCAGAACCCTCTCTCAACACGCAGAGCTCATCCGTCCCCTCGGCTGGGTGATCCAGCTCTACCTGCCTCTTCACATGATGTCCATGCTCAAGCGGGTCGCTCCGTCCCTCGGAGTCAAGCTCTGCATCGACCACTTCGGATGTCCGCGACTCCCCTCAAGCTCGACCACCAATCATCAATTCAACCCATACAGCCTCCCAGGTTTCTCGGCGCTGATCGCGCTCCTCCAAGCGGGGCAGACTTACGTGAAAATCTCGGCGCCGTACCGCCTCAGCAGGGACAAACAACTGCGCGACCTTGGGATTATCACGCGGGAACTTTTACGCAGGGCTCCGAGACGGGTAATATACGCCACAGACTGGCCGCATACGCGGTTTCATGGGGTTGACGTTGGCCCGTTTACTGAGCTGTGTCTGCGGTTATGTGCCAGTGAGACTGGACTAACTGAGCGGGTATTCAGGTTGAACGCGGAGGAAATGATGCGCCCGGCAGTACTTGACCAGATGGCTGCATAGCCACGACGACTTACGACTTACGACTTACGACTACGATTTACGACTCGGATGTGTTAGCGCTTGCCTATTTCCTATTTCCACGCTCTTGTCCACATGAACGGAAACAGACCGTCATAGCTCGGGGCCTCGGGCAGAGTCCGGTGAGCGGGTGCTTGGTTTAGTCTCCTTAGTGCTTAGTCCTACTCCTCTGTCCTTAATTGTCATTTTGCCGAGACGTCGGCAGATGGCCATGGGGGATTTCCGTATCTCCACTTGGTGCGCGAGTAATGTTAGTCTTGGCTCGCTTGTTCATGACTCATACGAAGTACATAATAGAAATAATATCGAATGGACTCAAACCACTGAGCTAAACAGCCATTTCTTGTTAGTAGAAATGATACTGTCAGCATGTCAACATATCATTTTGCATGATGTCGACCTAGATACCAGCTCAGAACTCTGCCTCTCTAACAAGCTAACTATTAATTATTGAAGACGCAGCTGCAATATCTCCTGTTGACTCGTTGTCACTCCACCATCCAATCAATCAGTCCCTCCTCCTCTTCAGTAATCATAACCAGCAGCAATAGTCAATCCATATCCCAATCACTCACATCCTTTCCATCATACCCTCAGACCAACGTCTACCATATACACCACCCATCCTCAACCTCCACTTTCCCTTCCTACAAATCCTGAAAATACCCATTCGAAGTACAAATAAACGCTTTCCCCTACATCACATCACATTAGCCAGCCCTCTAACCCTCCCCC